>CAIGQV010016716.1:4520698-4541172 GCA_903798115.1 Danio jaintianensis | reverse complement strand
TGTTGTTTTGGTGTTGCTTCCATCTGTTGTTTTGGTGTTGCTTCCAGTGGTTGTTTTGGTGTTGCTTTCAGCTGTTGTTTTGGTGTTGCTTCCAGCTGTTGTTTTGGTGTTGTCTCAGCATTCAACGGTTGTCTCAATGTTGTTTCTGTATTGAGCTGTGTTTCGTTGTTACATCCAGTGGTTTTCTCGGTATTATCTCAACATCCAGTGGTTGTCTCTGTATTGTCTCGCTGTTGTTTCTGCATCCAGTGGTCGTCTCTGTGTTGTATTGTTATTGTCCCAGTGTTGTCTCTGCATCTAGTGGTCGTCTCTGGCAGTGCTGTAAAAGTGTCTCCGTCCGCTGTCTCCTCGCAGTCACCTTGACTTGATGTCTGATGGTATCTGAGCTCAGCGCGGGAGGATTGTGTTTATCAGTCTGTTCAGAGAGTGACCGGGAGCGAGGGGAAGGTCGGAGCTCCACGCGTCTCATCCAGCGGGGCTTTCCTTCATGTTTGCTGAGTTAATGGGCTGCGGGTGTTGAGTTTCAGCACACACAGATCTCTGATCAAATGCCTGCTGATGTCTGGATCCACCCAGGAGAATAACCCTATCAGAAAATAGTGTTCAACTAGTCCAATGCTTCCTCGCCACCAGCTGCTTTTCAGATCAGACATGCACAGCAGAAATATAGCTTTGGTTAACGTTTATTAACCTGACATTATGGAGTTTGTAACTCTCTTTTGGGAAAAAAACAAAACAAGCAAAAGCATTGACTGTGTGATGAAGTTGCATTATTTTTACGTCTTGTTTCTTGCCCAATTATCTAAAAACTATTCAATCAAAAACCATTTTCTAGACAAGTAAGAATATTGTTTTGTTTTCAGAAGTAATAAGTCAAAATAATGTGTTTCTTGTTTTCAGTTTGAAATAATATTATTTTTACTTATCACACTAGTAGATTATTTAGCATGTTTTCTGGAAAAACGCTTCTTATTTCTTAAAACAATATTATTTTTGCTTCTTGATTTAAGAATTTTTTTATATTTGGACTAAAAACAAGACAAAAACTCACATTACTTTGCAGTATATGATCAAAGAGGTCAAGTAAAGACGTTTGAAACATTTTCAAGAAATCTCATGTTAGATGAATGCAGAAATTTGTTATTGATTACAGTGGTCCCTCGTTAATCGCGGGAGTTACATTCTAAGAATAACCCGCGATAGGCAAAAAAACAACAACATTTTCACACTTTTCTCTCGTTTAAACACTCTCAAAGTTCAAACTTTGGTAGAAAAATAAGTCCAGTATTATAGAATGAAAGCAAAGATCAAAACCTGTTGTCAGGCACAAACATTCATCGCTGTCAGCAAAAGGTTCATAAAGCTTTATAGCTTTAGTGCAGATAATGTTGGCATCCAGCGTAATGTTCTGTATCCTGCAGTCACTGATCCACACAGCTAAAGCACACTCCATCCTTAAAGGGGTCGCACACCGGATGCGCCACACACATGACAGTTAGAAGTAACACACACCGGACGCGCACATTCGCATGTTCTTTAAAATGAAATTATTCATATGGCGCTCTGTGGTGTGGCAGAAATCTGATCAGTGTCCTGAGTCGTACATGGGAACCGCAGACAGTCGCTGACTTGCGGCGCGATGTGCGTACCCTGATAGAAACCTATGTTTGCAATTCTAAAATGCATGGCGCTGCGTGGCGCATCGTGACGCGGCACATCCGGTGTGCAACCCCCTTTACGATGGTCTTGCTGCGGACAGTTACAACCCTTTTTGCATCCTTGTTGAAACTCACACTGCTAGCGATCGAAGATTTATGTTAATTCGGCAAGAACACATTCTGTACTGTTGACAATGGTCTACAGCCAATCAGGAGGACACAATGTGATGTAAAAAAAAAGCATATCAAATTGCACAAAAAAAAATCAGCGAAACTGCGAGGCCACGAAAGGTGAACCGTGTTATAGCGAGGGACCACTGTATTATTAAATCATATTATACTGATTTCTGAAGGATCATGTGAGATTGAAGACTGGAGTAATTATGCTGAAAATTCAGCTTTACATCACGACAAAATAAATTACACTACTATATATTCACATAGAAAACAGCTCTTTTAAACAGCAATAATAGTTCAATGGTACGGTAGTTTTAATGAGCACTGCTAACACCAAAATACATAATTTTTTTCTCCTTCTTAATATTGCAGAACATAAAAGCAGCATTATCCTAATAAGCACAGGTGCAAAAAACAAACACCTGACCTTAATGCAAGACAAATCTGCAAATGAAAAGATCACATACCCACAAGCTCAGTGTAAAAAAACCTCAGACAAGATTGAGGAGCCGCATCAACCTGATTAAATGTTGTAAACTAATTACACTGCCTTTTTGTTTACCTGAGGATTGTGGGACAAGATAAATTACCACCTTCATCTGTAATGCACTTTAATTCCTCACGAACAGCCGCTTTAAAGGAGAAATCATTAATAAGGGCTGCACAATATTAGGAAAATAGTATTTGTTTTAATAACTCATTTCTAATAACTGATCTCTTTTCTCTTTGCCATGATGACAGCACATAATATTTGACTAGGTATTGTTCAAGATACTAGTATTCAGCTTATAGTGACATTTAAAGGCTTAACTAGGTTAATTAGGGTAAAGTTAGGGTAATTAGGCAAGTCATTGTATAACAGTGGTTTGTTCTGGAGACAATCCAAAAGAAATATTGCTTAAGGGGGCGAATAATATTGACCTTAAAATGGCTTTAAAACAATTAAAACTGCTTTTATTCTAGCCGAAATAAAACAAATAAGACTTTCTCCAGAAGAAAAAAATATTATAGGAAATACTGTGAAAAATTCCTCAATCTGTGAAACATCATTTGGGAAATATTTAGGAAAAGAATAAAAAAGTGTGGATAATTTTGCAAAAACTTTTCTCTGACAGAAATCTGAAGCCTTATGTGGAAATTAGGCCACTGGTTTTGACATTAGTGGGTTAATGGAGTGACATGAGAGGTTAAAAACGGATGAAACCTTCATAGGGAACAAGACAGGAGCCGCTTTGAGACGCACGGCATTATTGAGAAGCCCTGACTTCTCATGTGCCAAAGTGTTTGAAGAGCTAGCAAAGTAAGTGGCAATTTCAGGCACTTTAACCCTCTGGGAGCCCTTCATCTCGGATGAAACTGAGCTATTTTACCCCCCCCAAAAAACATGACAGCGCAAGTCAGTGGAGCCGATGCCGAAAACCTGCTCAAATCATGTGCAAAATGCGCACTTACAAAATATGACACTGAACCGACTCAAATAGCGGCAATTGTACATTTAGGAGATTTCTGTCACAGAGATGTAACTTTGGGGTGGTGTTTTGAATAACTTCAGTTTTTCCCCTTCGGCTTGCATTTGCATTTGATTGATTTTAGGGATTTTATGGTGTCTTTTCTCAACATTTCCCAGCAGCATTTCTTGTGTTGTTTTGAAGGCAAATATATACAAATTTACATATGCATAAAATTCTTAATTCTTCGTTACATTTTTTTATCTTAAAGACCATTGAGATTTAATTTATACACTGTAAAAATATCTGTTAACGAACAGTTTTCATATTTTGTGATTCACAAGTGTTTATTTCTGGGTGTGAATTGCATTGTGGCATGTTGATCTCTGCTCTGTCCACTTTTGATGTTGAAAATGCAACTCTACAGTTTAACAAAGTGACTTTTACTGACAAAATATTAGTATAGTTTGAAATAATATAATGTATAAGAAATAATATATCCAGAGAAATAAGTCTGTAAAATAACAGAACATGTGCTGGCAGTAGCACTCCAAACTATTACAAATGTTCAAGGTTAAAAGTTGTTGGAAGAAAGATCAAGATCCCATAATGCAATTCAAAAGCATAAATAAATGGGGGAAAATAAAAACATGAAGCACAAAATACAGAAAACTGCTAATTCACGGATATTTTTAAAAGTGTATAAAGCAAACATAAGAGAAACTTGAGCATTTACATCTTAACCCAAGTCATTTAATAACTGTATTTAATCAAAATAAACACAATTTTGTTCAAATCTAAAATCAATATAAGAATCACACAGCGAGAACTGCTTGTTTTATTTAGAGTTCTTGTCTTGTTTTTAGTCCAAACATCTAAATACTCTAGTAAATACTAGTAAATATGTATATATATATATATAGGTTTGTTTCCACAAATAATAAATCAAAATTAAATTCGTTTTTCCTTAAAACAAGCTAAATAATCTGCCAACGGGGTGAGAAAAAAAAAAAACCTTTTTGGTTTAAAATAATATTATTTTACTTAAGCTTGGTTTAAGTAAGGGCGACATGGTGGCTTAGTGGTTAGCACTGTTGCCTCACAGCAAGGAGGTCGCTGGTTCGAGTCCCGGCTGGGTCAGTTGGCATTTCTGTGTGGAGTTTGCATGTTCTCCCCGTGTTGGCGTGGGTTTCTTCCGGGTGCTCTGGTTTCCCCCACAGTCCAAACACATGCGCTATAGGGGAATTGAGTAAACTAAATTGCCCGTAGTGTATGAGTGTGTGTGAATGAGAGGTGTTTCCCAGTACTGGGTTGCAGCTGGAAGGGCAACTGCTGTGTAAAACATATGCTGGAATAGTTGGCGGTTCATTCTGCTGTGGCAAACCCTGATGAATAAAGGGACTAAGCAGAAGGACAATGAATGAATGAGTGGTTTAAGTAAAAAACTCACTTTGTATTATTTCTGAGAACAAAACAATTTTTTTTACTCGTCTTGAAAATGGTTCTGGGCGACGCGGTGGCGCAGTGGGTAGCACGTTCGCCTCACAGCAAGAAGGTCGCTGGTTCGAGCCTCGGCTGGGTCAGTTGGCATTTCTGTGTGGAGTTTGCATGTTCTTCCCGTGTTCGCGTGGGTTTCCTCCGGGTGCTCCGGTTTCCCCCACAAGTCCAAAGACATGCGGTATAGGTGAATTGGGTAAGCTAAAAATTGTCCGTAGTGTATGTGTGTGAATCAAAGTGTATGAATGTTTCCCAGTGATGGGTTGCAGCTGGAAGGGCATCCGCTGCATAAAACATATGCTGGATAAGTTGGCGGTTCATCCCGCTGTGGCGACCCCAGATTAATAAAGGGACTAATCCGAAAAGAAAATGAATGAATGAATGAATGAAAATGGTTCTTGATTTAAGAATTTTAAGAATATTTGTGCTAGAAATAAGACAATTACAAGAAATTATGCAGAGACAGAAAAGACAAATAGTAAATACGATAAATAACATTTAACATAGTAATAACAAATAACATAGGCTGTTTGTTTGTTTAATAAAATAACAAAATATAGACCTGTTCTGTGGGATAGGAAAAATGTATTAAACGTCTTCTGTTGTGATCTGATGCTAGAAAATAAGATTCAATAACTTAGGTGCCACCTAATATAATGTGAATTTAAAGGAGACCTATTATGCACCTTTTTACAAGATGTAAAATGCGTCTCTGCTGTCTTTAGAGTGTGTGTAGTGAAGTTTGAGCTCAAAATAGCACACAGATAATGTTTTCTAGCTCTCTGAAACTGACCCTTTTAGGCTTTGATCCTAATTGTGGCGTTTTGGTGACTGTCGCTTTAAATTCAAATGAGATTGTGCTCGGAGCTACAGACTGTGCATCACCAGATGTAAAACAGCACTACCTGCGTTCTCAGTGCTCGTCAGGTCTGCATGTGTGCTTCAGTGTGAGTGTGCTTCATGCTTCTGTCAGTCTATGGAGACTCCTGTCGCTGTTCATTTGTGCTTCATCTAAAACTCCACATCTATAATCCTCTTAGTCTACGCTGACATTATCTTCAGCAGCTCAAACACTCTAAGACGGCTGCTTCTCACTCAGGGCTGCTGTTTATGCTAATGAGGGAGAGATGGTCACTAGTGGGCGGGGCTTTCCCCCTCTGATGACACGTACAAAGGGAGAATGTCAATCAAAGTGTTCCCTTTATCAAGTCTGATTATAAAGAATACAATTAATACATTTACCATTAGAGGCTGGATATATTCACACACTATTTCCTGTGTTTAAACCCCTTATAAAAGTGATTTTTGCATAAAACGAGGAAGCAGCCGCTTGCTTTAGTGCTTTTTATTCCAGTTCTTTTGCTCAGTAATCAGAGCCAGATGTGTGTTTCTCTAATTACGCAAATCACATTTGGACTGGACGACAGTAGAGGCGTGACTGGCTGTTCAATTTCCCCAGGTCAGGCCTATTATACATAAATATAATTAAAAGAGCGAGTGTCGCCTGCATGCATCTATTCTCTGGCTCTTTGTGTATCATTTAATGGCCAAATCTGATTGTAATTAGCTCCCTTGTCATTCAACAGGCTGTCGGAGGTAAAAAGCGGCGCTGTAGCCAATTACGTTTCGTATGTTTGCAGGCCGTCCCCGAGGTGAAAAAAGCCCCATTAATTATATTTTAATCCCCGGACTGAAGCGCTTTAAATGGACAGCAGATATTCGTCATTGTCTACATGGGGTTGATAAACCAGGCATACATCACAATTACGTGATATGTTGTTATTACAGATTACGGCATTAAGGTTATGGAATTGTAAAATGAAGGGCGGCACGGTGCCTCAGTGGTTAGCTCTGTCGCCTCACAGCAAGAAGGTCGCTGGTTCAAGTCTCAGCTGGGTCAAGTGGCGTTTCTGTGTGGAGTTTGCATGTTCTCCCCGTGTTGGCGTGGGTTTGCTCCGGTTTCCCCCACAGTCCAAACACATGCGCTATAGGGGAATTGAGTAAGCTAAATTGTCCGTAGTGTATGTGTGTGAATGAGGGTGTATGGGTGTTTCCCAGAGATGGGTTGCAGCTGGAAGGGCATCCGCTGCGTAAAACATATGCTTGGCGGTTCATTCCGCTGTGGCGACCCCTGATTAATAAAGGGACAAAGCCGAAAAGAAAATGAATGAATGAATGTTCTTAAACATCTATATATATATATATACTTGAAATTAATTATGCAATTTTATCTTTTTCATACATTTGACATTTTTTATTATCTAATTCATGAATTATTAGTAATCCCAGATGTGCATCTTTGAGTTGCACTTATTTTTCAATGCTAATACGCCATGCTTTGCAATCATAATTTTAGCTTGTCTGAGAAATTATGGGAAAGCTTGGAAATGCTGCATTATATTCAATGGTTCTTGTTGAATTTCTACATGTTTATCTGAGCTGTAAGGAGGAGTTTAACGTGTAAAGAAATGATCGGCACTGCTAATTTTAGCTTAGCAGGTGTTTGATTGTCAACAGTGACGTCTCTTAGCAACATAATGCTAGAAATGAGCAATGCTAATGCTAGTGTTTGTTCTGCAGGTGTGTGATTGTCATTGGAGAGGCTTATTAACTGTGATTTTCTGAAAATGTTTGCTAAAGAGCTTTTAGTATTGTGTGAAGACTCATAAATGTGTTTAATCATTATCAGTGTCAATGTTTATCATTAGTGATGCACAAAAAAGCTGCATTTTGACGCAATTAATGGATTTCCAACCACATTTACCAGTGTATTTTGTTACACTTGCTCAGAATAACACACTAGCATAGATCTCGTAATCCTTTTGTAATATTTATACCCTTTGTAGGATTTTTATAGGATTTCTGTACGCGTGAAATACAATGAATGCATGTTTTAAAAGAATGGATATAATTCATAACAATATTTTTAAGTAAATATGTAGTTTCTTTTTAACACACACACACGCACACATACACACACAAACACATATATACATATACAGTATATACACTCTCCGGCCACTTTATTAGGTACACCTTACTAGTACCGGGTTGGACCCCCTTTTGCCTTCAGAACTGCCGTAATCCTTCGTGGCATAGATTCAACAAGGTACTGGAAATATTCCACAGAGATTTTGCTCCATATTGACATGATAGCATCACGCAGTTGCTGCAGATTTGTCGGCTGCACATCCATGATGCCAATCTCCCGTTCCACCACATCCCAAAGGTGCTCTATTGGATTGAGATCTGGTGACTGTGGAGGCCATTTGAGTACAGTGAACTCATTGTCATGTTCAAGAAACCAGTCTGAGATGATTCACGCTTTAGGACATGGTGCATTATCCTGCTGGAAGTAGCCATCAGAAGATGGGTACACTGTGGTCATAAAGGGATGGTCATGGTCAGCAACAATACTCAGGTAGGCTGTGGCGTTGACACGATGCTCAGTTGGTACTAATGGGTCCAAAGTGTGCCAAGAAAATATCCTCCACACCATTACACCACCACCACCACCAGCCTGAACCGTTGATACAAGGCAGGATGGATCCATGCTTTCATGGTGTTGACGCCAAGTTCTGACCCTACCCTCCGAATGTCACAGCAGAAATGGAGACTCATCAGACCAGACAACGTTTTTCCCAATCTTCTATTGTCCAATTTTGGTGAGCCTGTGCATATTGTAGCCTCAGTTTCCTGTTCTTAGCTGACAGGAGTGACACCCAGTGTGGTCTTCTGCTGCTGTAGCACATCCGCCTCAAGGTTGGCTGTGTTGTGCGTTCAGAGATGCTCTTCTGCAGACCTCGGTTGTAATGAGTGCTTATTTGAGTTACTGTTGCCTTTCCATCAGCTGGAACCAGTCTGGCCATTCTCCTCTGACCTCTGGCATCAACAAGGCATTTGCGCCCACAGAACTGCCGCTCACTGGATATTTTCTCTTTTTCAGACCATTCTCTGTAAACCCTAGAGATGGTTGTGCGTGAAAATCCCAGTAGATCAGCAGTTTCTGAAATACTCAGACCAGCCCGTCTGGCACCAACAACCATGCCATGTTTAAAGTCACTTAAATCCCCTTTCTTCCCCATTCTGATGCACGCTTTGAACTGCAGCAGATCGTCTTGACCATGTCTACATGCCTAAATGCATTGAGTTGCTGCCATGTGATTGGCTGATTAGAAATTTGCATATATATATATATTACAAATATTTAGTATATAGTTAAATATTATGTAATTTTGTAATATTATGTAATAGTTTATATATAGTTAAATAGCATATTTATCAAATATTTTATTTAAAGGATATAGTATTTTGTATTGTATTGTTATTCAAATAGTATCTATATATTTATGTACTTTATTTATTGCACTGTATCTAACTAAATTAGTTTAAAATTAAAATCTATAGTATGGATGGAGTTCAAGAATCGCATACCTCACACTCAGTGTTTCCTCTGTATTTGTTTCTGAATGTTGAGCATGAGCTGCATCAGTTCCAGCATCAGATCCAGCGCTTCACTGCTTTACATGTGTGTGAATGAACAGTTTCTGCTGCTGCTGGAGTGTGTGGAGCGTCAGCCTCATGTTCACACACTTCAGTGTCTCATCTCTGTGGGACAGAAGACCAATCAGACCCATCAGATATGCATCGTGTGTGTGTGTGTGCGCGTGTGTGTGCGCGCGTGTGTGCGTGTGTGTGTGTGTGTGTGTGTGCGCGTGTGTGTGCGCGCGTGTGTGCGTGTGTGTGTGTGTGCGTGCGTGTGTGTGCGTGTGTGTGCGCGTGTGTGTGTGTGTGTGTGTGTGTGTGTGTGTGTGCGTGTGTGTGTGTGTGTGTGTGTGTGTGCATCAGCATTCCTCACACACACCTGTGAGCTGAGAAACAGGTTTGCTGTGCTGAGCTGTGAGCTGAATGTAGAGCTGCAGTCAGAAGCTCAGAGGTGAAAACAGCTGAACCTTCAATAACAGCAGCGACCAGTGACTGAACCAGCACTGCTCAGAGAGTCTTCATCCTCCTCCTCTTCCTCTTTCTCTTCTTCCTCCTCCTCCTCCTCTTCCTCCTCTTCTTCCTCCTCCTCCTCCTCTTCCTTCTCCTCCTCATCCTCCTCCCTCCCTCCTCTTCTTCTTCCTCCTCCTCCTCCTCCACTTCCTCCTCCTTTTCTTCCTCCTCCACCTTCTCTTCTTCCTCCTCCTCCTCCTCCCTCTCATCTTCCTGCTCCTCCTCTTCCTCCTCCTCCCCCTCATCTTCCTGCTCCTCCTCCTCCTCCTCCTCCACCTCTTCCTCCTCCTCTTCTTCCTTCTCCTCCTCCTCCTCTTCTTACTTATTCCCCTCTTCTTCCTCCTCCTTCTCCTCTTCTTCCTCCTCCTCTTCCTCCTCTTCCTCCTTCTCCTCCTCTTCTTCCTCCTCCTCCTCCTCCTCTTCCTCTTTCTCCTCCACTTCCTCCTCTTCCTCCTCCACCACCTTCTCCTCTTCCTCCTTCTCCTCCTCCTGCTCTTCCTCTTCTTCCTCCTCCTCCTCACTTTCTTCCTCCTCCTCCTCTTCCTCTTCCTTCTTCTCCTCCTCCTCCTCCTCCTTTTCCTCTTCTCCTCCTCCTCCTCTTCCTCCTCCTCGTCCTCCTCCTCTTCCTCCTCCTCCTCCACCTACTCCCCCTCATCTTCCTCCTACTCCTCCTCCTCTTCCTCCTACTCCTCCTCCTCCTCTTCCTCCTCCTCCCCCTCATCTTCTTGCTCCTCTTCCTTCTCCACCTCTTTTTCTTCCTCCTCCTCTTCCTCCTCTTCCACACAGCAGTATGTACTGTACTGTGAGTCTTCAGCTGTATCAGTGAGTCAGTGCACAGGCTCCAGATCAGCCAGTGGTGTTTATAGACTGTTAAATGTCTCTGGTAAATCAGAGCGGGTCTCTTTATGGAAAAGCACACTCAGTGTTGTTTCTCTGGCTGGTAATTGGCTCTCAGGAGAATTGCAAAAGTGTGAGTTATTAGGAACAAATTAGAACTCTCTTTTTTCCCCGGTATTGCTAGAATTATGATTGAATTTTTTTTTTCCATGGGCTGGGCGTTATGAATATGAATGTCTCCCTGGGCTCAAGGAAGCTTTAATTTGCTGGAGTTTCCATGATGTGCTCCTTTACTCCCACACTCCTCCTCCTGTGCCCCAGAGATCCTCTAAACATTTGTTTGGGACGCTTTAGTGATTTGTGGGGTCTTTTCTGCTGGGGTCCCGGGAGCTGAATGGCTCGGACCGAAAGGAATCTCCGGCAAAGGTTCTCTTAAGTTTAATTGCGCGGCTCGATTAACCTGTGGGAGTTATGCCAGCGCTAAATGAGTTTAGAACAACAAAGGAATTCCTGCATAATGAACCTGAGCTTTCAGCCTCCAGATTGTCACAAGTGCTCTTGAATGTGCTGTAAATAGGTAAAGAACTGGCCGGAAGAGATGTGTGTGAGAGTTCAGGGTGGGAATTTGTAATCGTACGTGCATCTGTGTGTGAAATCTGAGATCTCTCATGTAGAGCTGAGTGATATATAGAAATATAATCAGTGCTGCAACGTGGCTTAATGCAAATATATGCACAAGTTGTTTCAGAGTGAAGCTCAACTTTTGTTAGATAAAAGTCTAATGTGTTATTGTTTTGAAAATTAAGAAATATATTGTTAATAATTTATGCTTATGGGTGGCTCAGTGGTTAGCACTGTGGCCTCACAGCAAGAAGGTCACTGGTTTGAGTCCCAGCTGGGTCAGTTGGCGTTTCTGTGTGGAGTTTGCATGTTCTCCCCGTGTTGGCGTGGGTTTCCTCCGGGTGCTCCGGTTTCCACCACAGTCCAAACACATGTGCTATAGGTGAATTGATTAACTAAATTGGCCGTAGTGTATGAGTGTGTGTGTGAATGAGTCTGTATGGGTGTTTCCCAATATTGGGTTGTGGCTGGAAGGGCATCCGGTGTGTAAAACATATGCTGGATTAGTTGGTGGTTCATTCCACTGTGGTGACCCCTGATGAATAAAGGGACTTTATTCAAATGTATTCATTCATTCATTCATTTTCTTTTCGGCTTAGTCCCTTTATTAATCAGGGGTCGCCAAAGCGGAATGAACCACCAACTTATCCAGCATATGTTTTACGCAGCGGATGCCCTTCCAGCTGCAACCCATTACTGGGAAACATCCATACACACTCATTCACACACATACACTACGGACAATTTAGCGTACCTAATTCCCCTATAGCGCATGTGTTTGGACTTGTGGGGGAAACCGGAGCACCCGGAGGAAACCCACGCCAACACAGGGAGAACATGCAAACTCCACACAGAAATGCCAGTTGACCCAGCCGAGGCTCGAACCAGCGACCTTCTTGCTGTGAGGCGATCATGCTACCCACTGCGCCACCGTGACGGCTGAATGAATTTATGTTTACATATATTTTTTAATTTTATATAATATCCCAAAAAAGTAACAAAAAACCTAATAAAAGAATCTTCATACATGTTTTCCTACACTAAATTGTTGAAGGTATGCCATTTCATTGAAAAGTCTTCTGAGTGATTTTTATTTTTTCTTGTGAAAAAAAATCCTGTATATTCAATACCACAGACTGATATATGTGCATGGGTCTCTGTGTGTGTGTGTGTGTATGAGTGTGTGTCTGTGTGCGTTTATACTGTGCATATTTGCCTATAAATCTAAGAACTCTTATGTACCATAGGACTACATGATATAGAAATATAATCAGTATTGCAACATGGCTTAATGCAAAGGTTATATTGCAATTATATTAAAAACATATACACACTAGTTTTAGAATGAAACGCAAAATTAGATAATTTAATGTAACATTTCTTTTACAAAAGTCCCAAAATTATTTAATTTAATTTTATTTAATTTAATAATATATATATATTTTTTGTTTTTTATTTAATTGAGTTTTGTTTTGTTTTGTTTTTTTATATTTAATTTTTATTATTTTCAAAAAAAATTATGGGTTTTTAATTTTTTAAATGTTTTTCATTTTATTTTGTTTTTTATTTATTTATTTTATTTTTTATTTTATTTTTTATTTTATTTTTATTATTTATTTATTATTATTATTATTTTATTTTTTATTTTTTATGATTTATTTTATTTATAAAAAATAGATATATTTTTTATTTTTTTTATTCTTTTTGTTTTTATTTTATTTTTATTTTTATTTTTTATTTTATTTTTTTATTTTATTTATTTATTTTTTTATTTTTTTTCTTTATTTTTGTTTTGTTTTGTTTAGTTTTGTTTTGTTATTTTTTTTCTTTAGTTTAGTTTAGTTTAGTTTTGTTTTAATTGATTTATTTAACCCTAACCATATTTTATTTACTTAACTTACTTTACTTCCTTTACTTTTCCTAAAATTGTTGAGCTTATGTCATATTCACTTACATATTTTATTATCATAGAAATATATTTTCTCATCTGGTGAAAAAAAATCCTGTATTTATTAATCAATACCACAAATATATCACAATGTCATATCTTTAATATTGCTCATCCGTGCTCGTACATGTGTTTCTGCTGTTACAAGTCATTTCTGTATCTCAAATATCAGTAAATCACAGCAAGGTCGTGGATTTGATTCATTCCCAGCGAATGCCTGATCCAGTCAAATCCAGTGCATCAAGTCATTTTTGCATAAAAGCATCTGCCACGTAGCAGAAATAATGCATAAATAATTGCAGCGCTAATGATTGTCCGTCAGCCGTGATTTTTGTGAGCGCAGAAAACTAACGCCGTCATCTGCATTCATGCGGGCAAACAGAACGGCTGACATGAGCTGTAATGTGTGCAATAAGTCAGACAGACGCAGTGCTTGTTCTGCTGGAGTCTGAGTGCTACAGAATGGAAGAATTCATTTCATGCAAAGCCGAAGCTTTTATGCACAGAGCAACCTGTAATTCATGACTGGAGACGCTCCAAACGGGAGAATCACTGCTCTGCTTTACCATGCACTTCTCATTATTCTCACTGCAGTCAAGTGTGTGTGTGTGTGTGTGTGTTGCTCATGTAGCTCATGTTCAGTGTGTGTGTGTGTGTGTGTGTGTGCATGTGTGTCTGTGTGTGCAAGCCTGTCTGTGTAAGTTGGTCATGTAGCTCACATTCAGTTTGTGTGTGTGTGCGTGTGTGTGCGTGTGCGTGTGCGTGTGTGTGCGTGTGCATGCGTCTGTCTGTGTAAGTTGCTCATGTATCTCACATTCAATGTGTATGTGTGTGTGTTGCTCGTTCAGCTCACGTTCTGTGTGTTTGTGTACTGCTCATGCAGTGTGTGTACTGTATATGGGCGTGTGTTTGTGTATGTGCACGTGTGTGAGTGTGTATGTGTGTTCGTGTGTGTGTTGCGTTAATTTGTATGTGGGAATGCATGTGTGTGTATGTGGGCATGGGTGCTTGTGTGCCTGCGTGTGTGTGCATGTGTGTGTGTGTGTGTGCACGTTGCTTGTGTAGCTTAAATTCACAACTCATTCAAATTCAAAACTCACACACACATACACACACACATACATAGTCAAAAACACACTCTCTCACACACACTCTTGCTCATGCTCACGCACACACACACATACACACAAACACACAGAGTCAGTGGGACAGCTGCTGCAGGTTTATGGTTTGCTCATAAACTCTGCTGTTTTTCAACACCTGCCAGAAAGAGTTGTGCCGGTCCAGACGGATTACTCTCTGTTACATCAGCGCCAAACACACACAACAAGGTCAAGCTGCATTCGGCCTGCGCTTAACGCTGTTTTACAGAAAAGAAATGTTGATGTGTTTCTTCATTAAAGGGATAGTTCACCCAAAAATCTAAATTTCCTGTTAATCTACTCACCCACAGCTCATCCAAGATGGACACTGTAAAAATATCCGAAAATTAGCAGTTTTCTGTATTTTGTGCTTCATGTTTTTATTTTCTTATTGTTTATTTCTCCTTTTGAGTTGCATTATGGGATCTTGATCTTTCTTCCAACAGCTTTTAACCTTGAAAAGGTAAAAAAAAGTGACTTTTCTGCACGTGTAATAGTTTGCAGTGCTATATTGTCTGGGTTGGTGTTGTATATTACACTACAGGAACCTTGTAATAAACTGTCGCACATTTTCTGTTATTTTACAGGCTTATTTCTCTAGATATTCATTCATTCATTCATTCATTTTCTTTTCGGCTTAGTCCCTTTATTAATCAGGGGTCACCACAGCGGAATGAACCGCCAACTTATCCAGCATATGTTTTACGCAATAATTTCACAACCAGAAATAAATGGAAAACACTTGTGAATCACAAAATACGAAAACTGTTCATTAGCAGATATTTTTTTTAGTGTAGGTGATTTTTCAGTCGAACATTAAAGAAGATTTTGAGCTGAACTTGTGGCCCTTGGTGATTCATATAATGGCAGTGAATGGTTTATTAGATTTAAAAAAAGAAATACAAACAAGTCCAAATCAATAGCCGTGGCTTCTGATGGCACAGTGAGGTCTTGTGAAAAGAAACAATCACTCCATGTAAGATATTGAACATTATTTACAGTATTATTAGCCTTAATCCACAGCCTGATCAAACAGATTTTTCCCCGTCACTTTAAATATGCGTGCCTCTGTTGCCTAGCAACTTCCATCACTTTTGTTGGCAAAAACATAACTTTACTTCAGATATGTCTTTCATTCATTCATTCATTTTCTTTTCGGCTTAGTCCCTTTATTAATCAGGGGTCGTCACAGCGGAATGAACCGCCAACTTATCCAGCATATGTTTTACGCAGCGGATGCCCTTCCAGCTGCAACCCATCACTGGGAAACACCGACACACATTCATTCACACACATCCATACACTACGGACAATTTTAGCTTACCAATTCTCCTATACTGCATGTCTTTGGACTTGGAGCACCCGGAGGAAACCCACGCCAACACAGGGAGAACATGCAAACTCCACACAGAAATGCCAACTGACCCAGCCGAGGCTCGAACCAGGGACCTTCTTGCTGTGAGGCAACAGCGCTACCCACTGTGCCACCGCATCGCCCCAGAACAGCATGTCTTTCAAAACAGCATATTCAGTGCCATGAAAAAGCCTTATCCTTTGCTTATGAAAGTGAAAATGGACATTCACGGGTGGTCTGTGGTGGTCAGACTGTAGACTGATTTTTAGTGTGATTGTATTTTTAATTAAATATAAAGACAGACATTCAGATCTTAGTTTTAACATCTCAATAAAAGCTTTGAATGCAAATTTGACGTGACAATCTTATATGAGGTAATTCTAGTAGTTCTAGAATTCTGCTGGTTCCAGTGTTAAAGGTGTCGTGAAGTACTGAAACATGAAGAGAGGGCAGGACATAATGTAGCTCCTCCCCTTTAAAAAAAAAAACAGCCAATAGTGTTTTGTTTTATCACTGGTCTGCCAGTCAGAGTGGATGAGTTCAAACGCATCAAATGAACAGCCAATGAGAAGAAGGGGGCGGGGCATGTCAGCCACTAGAGAGCATTTGATTGGTCAGAAGATTTAATGAGAAACTGAAGTATGAGGTGGCATGAATAAAACCGTTGAGCCATTTAGGCGGAAGTGACAAACTACAAGCTTTACATGTTTATATCAGTTTTATGTCTTTTAAATGAGAATTGTGTGACTGTTTTGGTGCGCACTAGCTTATAGATATCCTAAAAACTAACAATACTGATACTAACATCTAAAAAAGTGTATTTTAATTTCGTGGGACCTTTAAAGTGAGCATGCACAGATGGCTTCTGTGGACTGGAGGATTAAGAGAAACAGGAGTTTGATAATGAGAAATGCATTTGACTCTAATGAGCTAATTATATTTCTTCAATAGCGCTTCATTTCCTTAATTGAGTCTGGATTGCTTTGATTGTGTTCAGACTGTTGTTTTGAAGCAGACTCAGGTGCGCTTCACTGATGAACACCTGAGTTCAGAAACTACTTTCATTGCAGCCAAACCACAAATGCACACAGATGGAAATAAACTGAGAGAATTAATACACACACACACACACACACACACACACACACACACACACACACACACACACACACACACACACACACACACACCACCAAACACACACCACAAAACACTAGGATTTGTTAAAAGACTGTTCTGATCACCAAAGCTTCATTTATTTGATTAAAAATACAGTAAAAACGTATACAATTGTGAAATATTATTACACATTTACATAACAGTTTTTATAATGAATATAGTTTAAAATTAAATAAATTTTTGTGATTTAAAGCTGAATTAGTGTCACATATTCCTTCAGGAATCACTCTAATATGATGATCTGCTGTTCTGTTATGATGAATAATTATTGGTACTCATCATTAATAATGATTCTTATATTTGTGTGTTGAAATAGTGTTTTCCTCATCTACATACATGTATGGAAACTGTGAAACATTGAATTCTTAAAAAAAAAAGATTTGTTTATATTATAAATGCCTTTATTTTCACTATTGAACAATTTAATGTGTCCTTGATGAATAAAAGTGAATTGCATAAACACATAATAATAAATAAACACAACAATGCAATTTTTAATGGTTATATATTATCATTTAAACATGTATAAAGCAGCACAATTGTTTTCAGCACTGTTAATAATTATTATTATCATAATGAATGTTTCTTGACCATCAAATCATCATGTTAGAGTGATTTCCGATGGATCACGTGACTCTGACTGGACTAATGACTGGAGTAATGGTGCTGAAAATTCAGCTTTACATCACAAATATACATTTAATGTTAAACTTTATTCAGTAAGAGAACAGTTACTTTAATTTGTAATAGTATTTTAAGATTGTACTGCATTTTTGATCAAATAAATAACACAAAAGGCATATTTTTAAAACATTAAAAAATACTACTGATCCAAGAACATTTTTCACAGTATTTCTGATTATATTTTACTTCTAGAAAAAGTCTTATTTCTTTTAGTTTAACTGGAATAATCATAAAAAATAAATACATTAATTAATTAAATAAATGAAAAATAATTAAAAACGTCTGAGGTCAATATTATTAGCCAACCACTGTTGTCCAATGACTTGCCCAATTAGCATAATTAACCTAGTTAAGCCTTTAAATTGCACCTAAATCTGCACTGTAAAACCTAACAGGGTTTTATCACTAAATAAATCACTAAATAAAATAAGTTAGTTTAACTTATAATTTAAAAAAAAGTTGCATTAACTTAATGAAAAAAGGTTATGGTAACTCAAACTCATTATATAAAAGCAGAACTCAAACTGAATTATTTATGGTTTATTTAATTTAGTTTATTTAATTCCCCTATAGCGCATGTGTTTGGACTGTGGGGGAAACCGGAGCACCCGGAGGAAACCCACGCCAACACGGGGAGAACATGCAAACTCCACACAGAAACACCAACTGACCCAGCCGGGACTCGAACCAGCGACCTTCTTGCTGTGAGGCCACAGTGCTAACCACTGAGCCACCGTGCCACCCAAAATAAATGTATATTTAAAATAAATTATAATTAAATATAAAAAACATAAATAAATAAATATGAATATTGGTGGATAATGATTCCTAAATCCTGATTCACAAATTCACAAATTATTGTCATTGTTTTGTTTTGTTTTTTTCAAAAGGAAAGCATATAATTAAATTGATTCCATTTAAGTTAAATTATATGTTGAATTTGAAACCAAAACAACGAGTTGGCAGAAAGTCACTGTTGATGAATGAGTCATTTATCCCAATGATTCAGTTAAATGATAGATTCCGTCAGACATTGAATCATTCATGAACTGATCCATCCAAACACAGATTGATTCATTAATGAAGCATAAAGTATATGTTTTTCATTGGACATTTACATTGACAAAATTAAGCAAAAACAGAAAACATTTACAATGTTGTCTAAAATGTAACTCACAATATTAACAAATAGTTAATGAACCGTTGATGCAAGGCAGGATAGATCCATGCTTTCATGTTGTTCACGCCAAATTCTGACCCAACCATCCGAATGTGGCAGCAGAAATCGAGACTCATCAGACCAGGCAACGTTTCTCCAGTCTTCTATTGTCTAATTTTGGTGAGCCTGTGCATATTGTAGCCTCAGTTTCCTGTTTTTAGCTAATAGGAGTGGCAGCCGGTGTGGTCTTCTGCTGCTGTAGCCCATCCGCCTCAAGGTTGGACGTGTTGTGCGTTCAGAGATGCTCTTCTGCAGACCTCGGTTGTAACGAGTGCTTATTTGAGTTACTGTTGCCTTTCTATCA
Source organism: Danio jaintianensis (assembly GCA_903798115.1). Taxonomy (NCBI): domain Eukaryota; kingdom Metazoa; phylum Chordata; class Actinopteri; order Cypriniformes; family Danionidae; genus Danio; species Danio jaintianensis. The sequence goes on along the minus strand of CAIGQV010016716.1, from coordinate 4,522,109 downwards.
GCTGGAACCAGTCTGGCCATTCTCCTCTGACCTCTGGCATCGACAAGGCATTTGCGCCCACAGAACTGCCGCTCACTGGATATTTCCTCTTTTTCAGACCATTCTCTGTAAACCCTAGAGATGGTTGTGCGTGAAAATGCCAGTAGATCAGCAGTTTCTGAAATACTCAGACCAGCCCGCCTGGCACCAACAACCATGCCACATTCAAAGTCACTTAAATCCCCTTTCTTCCCCATTCTGATGCACGCTTTGAACTGCAGCAGATCGTCTTGACCATGTCTACATGCCTAAATGCATTGAGTTGCTGCCATGTGATTGGCTGATTAGAAATTTGCGTTAATGAGCAGTTGGACAGGTGTACCTAATAAAGTGAGTGTAAGTATATTTACAGTATAAGTCTTAATACATAAAGTCATTGAGTCTTTCATTCATAGTGAACTGAATCCATCATTCAAACAATGCATTCAGATGACTGTTTAATGAATAGTTGAGTCACTGAATCAAATAATCTGATTCATTCCAAAAATAGATTGATTCAGTCTTTTTCACTGATAGTGTAAAGCAATATTGATTATTTTGTGTAACTCATTCATTCATTCATTTTCTTTTCGGCTTAGTCCCTTTATTAATCCGGGGTCACCGCAGCGGAATGAACCGCCAACTTATCCAGCATATGTTTTACATAGCGGATGCCCTTCCAGCTGCAACCCATCACTGGGAAACATCCATACACACTCATCCACACACATACACTACGGATAATTTAGCTTACCCAATTCCCCTATAGCGCATGTCTTTGGACTTGTGGGGGAAACCGGAGCACCCAGAGGAAACCCACGCAAACACGGAGAGAACATGCAAACTCCACACAGAAATGCCAAGTGGACCAGCCGAGGCTCGAACCAGCGACCTTCTTGCTGTGAGGCGATTGTGCTACCCACTGCGCCACCGTGCTGCCCCATTTTGTGTAACTCAAATTGTTAATTGAACAGACCTATAGTGAATATGGCTTGTACAATCATGTTGATATTAATCTAACACATTGCTAAAACAGTAGTCACGCTATTATCATAAACACACTGCAAAAATGTACTGTTCTTACTCAGGGTTTTTGTCTTGTTTCTAGTCCAAATATCTTAAAGTTCTGAAATCAAGAAGCATTTTCTGGAGAAGTAAAAAATATTGCATTATTATCGCACATCCATAAATGACCCTATTTGAATGTGTTATTTTTACATATAAACATTGTGCATTTGTAATGAGGAGCAGAGAGTTTATTTACACAAAGCACACACTTCAGCTTTAATTATGGGGTGTAAATGATGTTGTGACCCGCTCTGACCCGTCTCACGCACACGCACACGCACACACACACACACACACACACACACACACACACACACACACACAC
>CAIGQV010016716.1:4424086-4437314 GCA_903798115.1 Danio jaintianensis | reverse complement strand
AATGGGTAATTTAATAAATAATATGAATAATGGTCTGTATAATTGCTGATTTTACATTACAGTAATGGTTGGGTTTAGGGTTGGGGTAGGCATTAAAAAATACAATTTAATGGGTCATTTAATAAATAATATGAATAATACTCACTATAATTACTTCTTTGCATTACTGTGAGGGTTGGGGTTGGGGTAGATGTCATTAAAATAAAATATAATGAGTAATTTAACAGATAATATGAATAATACTCATTAATTTTAATTAATTTTAAATTTAATTCATTAAGGTTTAATTACTGTTTTTGCATTACTGTCAGGGTTGGGTTTAGGGTTGGGGTAGAGGTAGAGGTTACTAAAATACAATTTAATGGGTAATTTAATAAATAATTTAAATAATGGTCTGTATAATTACTGTTTTTTTCATTACTGTGAGGGTTGGGGTAAGGGTAGGCATTAAAAAAAAATACAATTTAATGGGTCATTTAATATATAATATGAATAATACTTGGTTCAGTTACTGTTTTTACATTACTGTGAGGGTTAGGGTTGGGGTAGATGTTAATAAAATAAAATGTAATGAGTAATTTATTAGATAATATGAATACTATTCGCTATAATTACTGTTTTTGCATTACTGTGAGGGTTGGGTTTAGAGTTGGGGTAGGGGTAGGCATTAAAAAATACAATTTAATGGGTCATTTAATAAATAATATGAATAATACTCTGATTAATTACTGTTTTTACATTATTGTGAGGGTTAGGGTTGGGGTAGATGTTAATAAAGTAAAATATAATACTGTTTTTGCATTACTGTGAGGGTTGGGTTTAGGGTTGGGGTTGGGGTAGATGTTAATAAAACACAACTAATGGGAAATTTAATAAATTATATAAATAATACTTGTTAACTTCCAACCGTAGCTGCATTCTGAAAACCATGGGTCTTAGCTCAATCCCTTAAAAAATTGGAGGGAAGGTCACACACACACCATTCCTTTACACAACACTTAAAAGATGCTTAGGGGCTGAAGACACCAAGTGATGAAGTGTTTCAGGTGCAATTTTGTTTCATTCTTCCTGCAAACAAGTCTTAAGGTGGGCAACAGTATGGGGTCTTTGTTGTCGCATTTTGTGCTTCAAAATGTGCCATACATTTTCTATTGGAGACAAACGAGACTGCAGGCAGGCAAGTCAAGTACCTGTATCCTCTTCCTCCGCAGCCAGGACTTTGTAATGTGTGCAGAATGTGGTTTTGCACTGTCTTGTTGAAAGATGCATGGATGTCCCTGGAAAAGAAGGCAGCAGGTTGTGCTCCAAAATCTCTCTGTACTTTTCAGCATTAATGGTGCATCACAGAAGTGCAAGTTACCTTTGCCAAGGGCACTGACACAACCTCATACCATGACAGACCCTGGATTTTGGACTTGTTGCTGGTAACAGTCTGAATGATCCTTTTCTTCTTTGGTCCGGAGCACACGGCGTCCATTTCTCCCCAAAAAATCCCTGAAATACTGATTCCTATGACCACAGTACATCTTTCCACTGTGTGATGGTCCATCCCAGATGCCTCCGAGCCCAGAGAAGTCGATGGCGCTTCTGGACACTGTTAACATAGGGCTTCCTTTTGCCACAGTACAGTTTTCACTGGCATTTGTGGATGTAACTACGTATTGTGGTACTTGACAAAGGTTTACAGCAGTAGTCCTGAGCCCATGTGGTGATATGGCTTATAGATGAATGAGGATTCTTCATGCAGCACCACCTGAGGGATCAGACATCACGGTTGTTCAGCTTAGGCTTGCGCCCTCGTCCTTTACGCACTGAAATTCCTGCAGAGAAGATTTCTTGAATCTTTTAATGATTGTGAATGATTCTTCCCAACGTCTTTGATGGCCGTGCTGGTACACAAACCCACACACACACTTACATCGCCATTTAACTGTACTTTTCCTCTCCGTTCGCTGCAGATGCCAGCATCCAGTCATTTCCTTCACTTCTCCATCTCCCCTCCGGTTACATTGAGCATACATTTACACACACCTTGTCTTCGTGTCTTTGTCCATTTGTTTGTTTGTCCTGGAAAGTTGGACTTCAGTGCTGGGCCGGCCAAACCGAGCGCAGAGATGGCGCCGGCTTATGACATCACAAGCCGCGCCATGGCGGCACCACGCACTGAAGTTCCAACCGTACAATTGTCTTTGTGTTTGGGTATAGCCATCGTGGCTGATCGTCCTGTAAAAGGAGAACGTTTATTTGATGAATATTCTGTATTCATGTTACATGTTTGAGTATCTGTTTTACAGATGTAATGTTTATATTGAGACTTATGCCACTTAGCCGATTGAGGAAAAAGGTATGATGATTATGTCCCAATATGTCCCAAAAGACATTATAATTTGAACGGCATCTGCGCTTATGTTAGTCTTTTTTTTTTATTCCCGAGGTTTCCATAATCCTGGACCAGGCCATATTCTGAGCAGCTGCTGTGGTGGTCATGGAGGAGTGGAGAGCATGAGTCTGATTCCTGTAAGACCCCAGTGACAGATGAGTCATCGCATTATCCTGAAGGGCCAGCCTGTACACCAGCCGGGGACCTCTCCCATCTGCAGCTTCTCCAAGATCCAGCGTTCTCCAGCCTCCGGCGCCTAGACTGCAGCTCTGCACAAGACGTTTGGCCATAGGAGAAATGGTCGTGCCCAACTGAGCCTGGTTTCTCTCGAGGTTTTTTTTCCTTCACTTTCGCAAATTGGTGAAGTTCGTTCCTCGCCGCTGTCGCCACTGGCTTGCATGGTTCGGGACCTGTAGAGCTGCGCAACGATGGATTTGTTCTTCAGTGTTTGGACTTTAAGCAGTGAAAATTAAACCACACTGAACTGAACTAAACTGAACTTAAACTCTGAAAACTGGACTGACACTGTTTCAATTCACTGCACTCTTCTATGTGAAGCTGCTTTGACACAATCTACATTGTAAAAGCGCTATAGAAATAAAGATGAATTGAATTGAATTGAATTATACTTACCTGTTGTTGGTATGTCCCGTTCAAGGGGCTGAGTCTGGCTTATTTAAGCAGACGCCAGACTAAAGAACATTTGTCAGTTTACCTGGCTAGCGAGTGTGTTGTGGCAGAACCGTGAGCAATTATCTGTGTTGGATACTCTATTATATATTGTGGATATAGTGTTTGTTTATTTTTGAGTTGTATATAAGTCTTTATATTTTGTTTCGTTATTTTGATACTTTGCATATTTTTTGCTATGTTTCTTGTACATACCTTTTTGGGAAGCGGGTCACTGTACATGTACTTTGCACTGGATGTTTTTATCATCACCTTTGTAAATAAATTCCACCATTTTTTACACTTCCGGGAAAGGTCATCGTTTATTGAACTGTTTATTTTTGGTGTTATTGTTGGTGTCGGGCATCCCATGTCTCGTAGTAAACCCATTCCGGGTGAACTACACAAATTATTACGACAGCACTCGAGACATCCGGCCCTCTCACAAGTCTGTGGAGAGGGGGATAGTTCGGGCGGCGTCGCAATGATGTTCTGCACTGTTAAAGGTGAAATATCCAAATGTCTTCCTATCTTTCTTTGAGGAACATTGTTTTTACACGTCAATAATTGTGACACGTATTTGTTGGCAAACTGGCGATCCTCAGCCCATCTTTGCTCCTAAAGGACTAGACCTTTCTTGGATGCTGCTTTTGTACTAAATATAATTACAAAAACATGTTGATATGACCTGTTTCAAATCACATCATTTAACCAATTCACCCGATTACTAGCCCTAAACTGCTCCTGTCACAACTTGAAATGTGTTGCAAGAACCAAAATCTGAATACTTATTTAAAAAAACCTATTATTACAAATAATATCTTAATAACATGCAGGTAATAAGCCAGTATTTAATAGCATGAATTGTGACCTAAACTAAAGTGTTACCGTGTCATTTATCACAGCCCCAACACAAAGAAAGCAGCACAATGATCACACTCGTGTTCTTCTCATTGAACCAAATGAAGATTTTTTTTACCTTGAGAGAATGACGGATTGTCTCTCAGGAACGCAGACGCATAAATCAGACACAGAGTTAATGGTATTCATAAAAGTCCCTGGCAGAACGTTTTATCTGAGTATGTGGTTGTTTTCCCCCCGTCATAACTCTTTCTCTCGGAGCAGAAAAAAAATGGCGGGCTCCATTGAGTCATCAAATAACCAGCGTCTGTAAAGCAAGAGCGGCGTTTCTCCATGCCAGAGTATATGGACAATAGATCGAGGCCAGTTTTCAGATCCAGCCTTTCCCCTCATCAATCCTGTGATTTATAACAGCTAAAGGTTAGATGCCGTCTTTTCCACAGTCTCTAAATGAATGGGCCGCTCCGCAATTAAATCTCTCTCCTCCTTTTCCATGAATCGAGAGGAGGCCTGGACGCAGAAAGCAGAGTATTTTCATTGGCACTGGAGCTGTCCAGCTGAAATTAAGCGTGGATGAAATGTGCTGAATATTACAGATGGCATCCGGGCCAGGAGAGACAGTTGGACTAAGTTTTCCCATTGGCTTCTTTTCTAGCATTTTTTAAAAGTTTTTTTTAGGAGATGGTCTAAATCCGGGCCGCCGCTCCGCTCCAGACAATCCTGCTCACTGGTGTGATCCTGATCCAGGATTCAAGCTCCGGGATGCTGAACTGCTCCTGAAAAAATAATAATATACATACAGTTGAAGTCAGAATTATTCGCCCTCCTGTTAAATTTTTATTCTTAAATATTTTTTCCCCAATTTCTGTTTAACGGAGATATTTTTTCAACACATTCATTCATTCATTTTCTTTTTGGCTTAGTCCCTTTATTAATCCGGGGTCACCACAGCAGAATGAACCGCCAACTCATCCAACATATGTTTTACGCAGCGGATGCCCTTCCAGCTGCAACCCAGTACTGGGAAATTTTTCAACACATTTCTACACATAATAGTTTTAACAAGTAATTTCTAATAACTAGTTATGTTCTAATATACAAATTATTTAATACAGGTGCATTGGAAAAATGTGCTCAGAGATACCTTTTTGAGAACCGAGAAATATGTCCTCGCTTGTACATAATGAATGTTTACATAATGAATGTACCGCTGAAGGTTTACCCTTCGTATGGACGGCTTTCCTGGCATGACTGATTTGTATGGTAGCTCACCACAAATGGTGTTAGACTTAGATCGGGGTTCGAGTCTGGCAAAGGACAATTCCAGAAACCAGGTAAAACGAAACCCCCCAAAATAGCAGTGTGAGATCCTGGTAAAAGCACATGACCGCGATGGCTTTTCTCTTCTAGTTTGCTTTTGAAAACACTATGGGTTGGGTTCAGGGAAGCAGATATATTATGCACGACGACAAGGCGGCCAGCTTCTCTCACGGACGCACATGAGAAGGACGTTAGTATTTGCAGAAATGTCCACAGCGATCTCTGGTGGATTTATGAGTAATGGCATGTATGAGAAAACGTGCCCCAGTAAGATATTTGAGACAAAAGCACACAGCGCCCTCTAGTGGATTTGTGAAAACAAAAACTCCAAGAAGACGTAGTCCAAGGCTGTCCATAGTTCCGTAGTCCATCACTAATTATTTCCGTTTTATTTATTATCTGAGTCTGAACGATCTTTTATTTTGAAAAATCTTTTATTTTGAAAAATGACTGTATTCTCTCGCTTACATCTCGGTCACTTCAGCGCCCAAATTTAACCCACAAGCAGCAAAATGAGTAAGAAAAAGACGTTATTGGAAAGTTTCCTTGCTAAGGGAAAAAGGCCCAGTGAAGGACCCGCGAACTGCCAACCGCAACCCATCTGTTAACAAATCAGGTGAATCCAGCATGCCTGTGCAAATGACGGCGGCCTTTTAGGGGCTGTTCGCATATCGTGTCTTTTCTAGAGTTCGCACAAGTTCATTATTTCCAATGGAGGTGCGCGGCTTGTCAAGCTTTGACCGGTCCGTGGTGATAAAAAGGTTGGGGACCACTGGTCCAGGGTACATATTTCTTGGTTCTTAAAAATGTAGCCCTGGGCACATATTTCCAATGAGCCCTGGGTTGAAACTATTACCCCTCCTGTGAAAATGTCATTTTACATATTGTCAGAAAAAGGACATCCGTTAACATGACTTAATTCTGAAGAAAACGTATGATTTTTAAAAAGAGTCGTGCCTCCAGTCGTGCCTCGTGCCGTCCCACCCCTAAACCTACCCCTCATTGGGCGATGAGCAAATTGTAGTAAAATGTATGAATACAATTGTACAAATTAATACAAATGCGCTACTAAATCAAAAAGTTCTGAATTGCCATGAGATATAATCGCTGGATGTTTTTAGTGTGTTTTGTAAATGTTTTCTAGTACAGGACATTTGTATCTACAGTAAGAGTGAGTGAATGTTGACCCAGAGAGCAGCTTTGTTGTGTTTCTGATGCTTTTATATCAGGATGATGGTGATGATTTCTGTCCTTCAGCTTTATCTTTACCTTCTTCTGACTCTGTGACTTTCAGACATGCTGTAATGACAAGAGCAGAGGATTACAGCGTTTAGAAAATCTTCATTCTTCTGCTAATTATCTTTTGGCCTGAAAGCGTGGACCGCCTGCTTTCCTGGAGGACTCGTTATTTCCAGCTGAAGGACAGAAGAGTTTGAGATGAAGCCAAATAAACCTCTGCTAGGAACCAAGGTGAAGATGTTTTGGTTTTAAAACACAGATTTTTTCCCTCTCCATTTTGTTCTTCCATCCTTCCATCATATATATATATATATATATATATATTCATTCATTCATTCATTTTCTTTTCGGCTTAGTCCCTTTATTAATCTGGGGTCGCCACAGCGGGATGAACCGCCAACTTATCCAGCATATGTTTTACGCAGCGGATGCCCTTCCAGCTGCAACCCATCACTGGGAAATATATATATATATAGTTGAACTTAATATTGGGTTTCTTAGTCTTTATATATTTCTTATTTTCTCTTACATTGTTTTAAGTCAATTTACACTGCAAAAAACCTTTTCTTACTAAGAGTTTTTGTCTTGTTTCTAGTCCAAATATCTAAAAAAAACAATTAAATCAAGAAGCATTTTCTAGACAAGCAAAAATATTGTCTTGTTTTAAGAAATAATAAGTAAAAATTAAGTGAGTTTTTCCTGAAAACAAGCTAAATTATATATATATATATGTATAAATACACACATGCATGTGTAAATGTTAATTTACACTCCTATATAAAGTATTTATATATATATATATATATATATATATATATATATATATATTTACATATATATTTACATACACACATATACAGTATATATTATGTACATACGAAGGTGTATTTTCATTTTCAACTAAAATCATGGATGATTCTGATTAAAATAATAAGACTAAAATGCTCAGACTTTTAGTCGACTAAAACTTGACTGGACTAAAAAGAATATGAACGTGACTAAACCTAATAAAAACTAAAATGACAGCTTAGTTTTTAATTAAAACAACACTACACCGCAGCTAATTTCTCCTAATAATGCGAGCTCTACTTTAATATTTGAAGTATCTTCCATGCACACTGAACTCCTCCAGTTTGATTTGTAGAATAAAACTAGACTAAACGTCATCTGTTTTCATCAACTAAAACTAGACGAAAATAGTCATGGATAATTCTGACTAGAATAAGACTAAAATGCTCAGACATTTAGTCGACTAAAACTTGACTAAAAGGTGCACGAACTTGACTAAAACTAATAAAAACTAAAATGACAGCTTAGCACAAAGACTAAAACTAAAACAACACCAAACCGCAGCAACATTTTCCTAATAATGCGAGCTCTACTTTAATATTTGAAGCATCTTCCATGCACACTGAACTCCTCCGGCTTGATTTGTATTGACGCAGTAAAGCAGACAAGTTTCCGGCTAGCTGAATGCAAGTACCTGTCGTTTCCGTGCAGATCTGATAATGAAGCATGTGAGAGAGAAATGTGGCGTTAATCAGCAGCAGATTTCTGTTCATTCTGTTGATGGTGAATCTGGCAAAACGCAGCAGGGCCCGTTCTGTTCACCTGGCACACAGAAACACACCAGCGGGAGATCAGATCACATCACACACAGTTGTGCACTTCACTAAATGCTTCCTCAGAATCTGTGGCACCTTTTCCTGTCATAAAAATAACACTCTTATATACTTGAGAATCTAAATGACATGAACATTGAAGAACAAGAAAAACAATCCCTTTTAATGAAGTTCCTAACTGTCTGAACTGAACTCACAGTGGAAATCTTTACATGTTTCTTAAGTTCTCTTAATTGCTTTCTTTTTATGCCTTATTTTGATGTATATGATTTTAATATACAGTACTGGATCATATTTTAAGTTAATTTACACTGCAAACAATGCTTTTGTATTGTTTCTATTCTAAATATCTAAGCATTGTCTGGACAAGTCAAAATATTGTATTGTTTTAAGAAATAATGTCAAAATCCATTCATTTTCCTTCGGTTTATTCATCAGGGGTCACCACAGCAGAATGAACCGCCAACTTATCCGGCACGGTGGCTCAGTAGTTAGCACTGTGGCCTCACAGCAAGAAGGTCGGTGGTTCGAGTCCCGGCTGGGTCAGTTGGCGTTTCTGTGTGGAGTTTGCATGTTCTCTCCGTGTTGGTGTGGGTTTCCTCCGGGTGCTCCGGTTTCCCCCACAGTCCAAACACATGCGCTATAGGGGAATTGGGTAGGCTAAATTGACCGTAGTGTGTGTGTGTGTGTGTGTGAATGAGTGTGTATGGGTGATTCCCAGTGATGGGTTGCAGCTTGAAGGGCATTCGCTGCGTAAAACATATGCTGGATAAGTTGGCGGTTCATTCCGCTGTGGCGACCCCTGATGAATAAAGGCATTAAGCCGAAGGAAAATGAATGAATGAACAATATATATATGTGTGTGTGTGTGTGTGTGTTAGATTTATGTTTCTTTTAATGCCTTGTAACAAAAACGATCCTCCGTGCATAAAAGGCGTTTTGCTGTAAATGCCTGATCCTTCAAACGCAGCACAAAATAAGTGGTTCTGAAAAGACAAATTCCCTCTCATGTTCAGCTCTGAGTTTTCTGAAAAACTGTGTATTTTGGAATCGCTCGCTCTTGTCTGGAAAGTCTGGCACAATCTGACGATGATTTTCTGAATCATATTTCCTCAAGAATTCTCCACGTCTGCCATGAACTAAAGCGCAAAGCCAACGTCAATGTTAGATATCAACGTCAAAGTTACGACTAAAGCAAATAAATCGATAAATGCAGGAAATTATAACATTTTGAAATGATTTACACTGTAAAAATATAGGGCGACATGGTAGCTTAGTGGTTAGCACTGTGGCCTCACAGCAAGAAGGTCGCTGGTTCGAGACCCGGCTGGGTCAGTTGGCATTTCTGTGTGGAGTTTGCATGTTCTCCCCGTGTTGGTGTGGGTTTCCTCCGGGTGCTCCGGTTTCCCCCACAGTCCAAACACATGCGCTATAGGGGAATTGATGAACTAAATTGGCCGTAGTGTATGAGTGTGTGTGAATGAGTGTGTATGGGTGTTTCCCAGTACTGGGTTGCAGCTGGAAGGGCATCCGCTGCATAAAACATATGCTGTTGGTGGTTCATTCCACTGTGGCGACCCCTGATGAATAAAGGAACTAAGCCGAAGGAAAATGAATGTAAAAAATATCTGTTGATGTTATTTAGTGATTCACAAGTGTTTATTTGCGTTTGTGAATTGCATAATGGGATGTTGATCTCTGCTCTGTCCACTTTTGATGTTGAAAATTCAATTCTGCAGTTTAACAAAGTGACTTTCATTGACATTTTAGTAGTTTGAGATAATATAATGGATAAGAAATAATAATATCTAGAGAAGTGTGTAAAATAACAGAAAATGTGCTGCAGTTTATTACAAGGTTCCTGTAGAGTAATATACAACACCAATCCAGACAATATAGCACTGCAGACTATTACACATTCAGAAAAGTCACTTTTTAGATCTTTTTAAGGTTAAAAGTGGTTTCAAGAAAAATCGATGTCCCATAATGCAATTCAAAAGCAAAAATGGGGGAAAAATAAAAAAAATAAAAACATGAATCACAAAATTCAGAAAACTGCTTATTTACAGATGTTTTTGCAGTGTATGTATAAAAACAAAAGTATATTAAATAAAGCAAAAAAATAATAACTATGAAAAAATATCACACATACAAATTATTCAAACTACAACCAAAAAAATAATACTCAAATATAAAAATTTATTATTTTTTAAAACCTGAAAAGTATATTGATGAATATGTAACAATGTAATGTGTATTTATATAGCGCATTTATCGTGTATGGCCATACACCCAAAGCGCTTCACAATCATGAGGGGGGGTCTCTCCACACCACCACCAGTGTGCAGCATCCACTTGGATGATGCGACGGCAGCCACAGGACAACGGCGCTAGTGCGCTCACCACACACCAGCTATTGGTGGAGTGGACAGACAGTGGTAGAGCGGTGGATGGGGATGATTGGGAGGCCATGATGGGTAAGGACCGATGGAGGGATTTGGCCGGGACACCGGGGTTACACCCCTACTCTTTAAGAGAAGTGCCATGGGATTTTAAATGACCACAGAGAGTCAGGACCTCGGTTTAGCATCTCATCCGAAAGACTGACAGTATAGTGTCCCCTTAACTATACAGGGGCATTAGAACCCACAAAAACCACAGGTTGAGCACCCCCTGCTGACCTCACTAACACCACTTCCAACGGCAACCTAGTTTTCCCATGTGGTCTCCCATCCAGGTACTGACCATGCTCAGCCCTGCTTAGCTTTAGTGAGTAACCGGTCTTGGGCTGCAGGGTATGGCTGTGGGTATGGTATGATATGGCTGTGGCAACTAAAACCAAACAATAAAAAAACCTATAGACCTATTTAAAGTATACATATACAAATTTTAATAAAAACTAACACCATTTTAAGGAACTAAAACAAGCATAAAAATGAGCAGATTTATGATAATAGCCTGTGTGATTCTGCAACACGATTGGACAATACACTGGCAATCAGCGCACTCATATTAACAGCCAAATCTAACCTAAATGATGATTTGCATGTGCTCAGACCGGCTGTCTCATCTTCACCTTATTATATTGTGTTCAGATAGATCATATTTGAGGAAAACGGCAGCAAAAAGCAGAGCGCAATCAGAGAGAGCGGCTGAAGGAGCCTCTCCAGACCATAATAACAAAGATCTGATTGTTTTCTGAGAGATAAAAACCATGACAACCTCGAGAAAAGAGCCTTCACGAACACAAGCTCAACATGCACACAAACACACACACACAACTCCACTGTATATTACTAATGTGAGGTGGGGGGGAAAAGGTCAAACAAGTGTTTAGCTTTGCTAGCTTCTATGTTAACCTTCTTTCTGGAAGTTTGTAACATATTTTATCAACACAGGTTCATTCTGAAAATGTAGCCCTATATACATTTCTGGAGATCACGAATTATGTAGCCAGAGAAACATATGGCTGCACTTTGTCTTTAAAACAAACGCTACGGGGCGGTAAGACGCTGTTCCTTTTTGCACTTACCAGTTGACCGCTTACCTCCGTATGGACAGCTTTCCTGCTGTTACCAGTTTGTCCAGTGGCTCGCCATGTACATTGGTGGACTTGAGAAGCAGAGAGGAGTTGACCACAACGACGGGGTTCGAGTCCGGTGAAGAACGGCTCCAGAAAGCAGGTAAGACAAAAAATAAATTAAACAAGTAAATAACAGGGTGAGAATGTGGTGAAATCTGAAAACGTGGTAAAAATCAGGCGAGGGCTTTTCTTTTTCTGGATTGCTTTTTAAAACACTGTTGGCTTGGTTTAGGGAAGGCGGACGACCATTTTGTGTGTGTGTTAAAAACATTTTAAAACTGTGTTACATTTTTGTAACAAACCATATTTCGCAACATTTTTGGTTATAAAAATGACAATGTGACAAAAAACAGCTTTTTTTTTCAAACTTTTAGTGAAATTACTCTCAACCAATTATTTAGCAATGTTATCGCTTTATATAAAATATACTGGGCAGCACGGTGGCACAGTGGGTAGCACGTTCGCCTCACAGCAAGAAGGTCACTGGTTCGAGCCTCGGCTGGGTCAGTTGGCGTTTCTGTGTGGAGTTTGCATGTTCTCCCCGTGTTTGCGTGGGTTTCCTCCGGGTGCTCCGGTTTCCCCCACAAGTCCAAAGACATGCGGTACAGGTGAATTGGGTAAGCTAAATTGTCCGTAGTGTATGTATGTGAATGAGTGTTTGTATGGATGTTTCCCAGTGATGGTTGCAGCTGGAAGGGCATCCGCTGCGTAAAACATATGCTCGATAAGTTGGCGGTTCATTCTGCTGTGGCGACACCAGATTAATAAAGGGACTAAGCCGAAAAGAAAATGAATGAATGAATGAATAAAATATACTAGGGCGGCACAGTGGCTCAGTGGTTAAGTCTATTCATTCATTTTCCTCCGGCTTAGTCCCTTTATTTATCACGGGTCGCCACAGCGGAATGAACCGCCAACTATTCCAGCATATGTTTTACGCAGCGGATGCCCTTCCAGCCGCAACCCAGTACTGGGAAACACCCATACACACTCACATTCACACACACGCTCATACACTACGGCCAATTCAGTTCATCTATTCCCCTATAGCGCATGTGTTTGGACTGTGGGGGAAACCGGAGCACCCGGAGGAAACCCACGCCAACACGGGGAGAACATGCAAACTCCACACAGAAACGCCAACTGGCCCAGCCAGGACTCAAACCAGCGACCTTCTTGCTGTGAGGCCACAGTGTTAAACACTGAGCCACCGTGTTGCCCCTAAAAGTCTATTCAATGACCAAATAAAACTTATTTGACAAAAAAAAAGTTCATTTTAAATTTAATAAAAAAATTAACCTAATGTTTGGTTTGTTCATATTTGAACCGTTGGTCTTTTTTTTACTGTAGGATGCTATTTTTATTTTTAGATTGATTCTTAATGGCTGATGAACATTCAAAAGTGCACCATCATTTTTACATAAACACACAATTCCATATCACTAATAATATTTCCACATGACACCTAATAATGAGGATTTCAGAGTTGTGGAAAAAAAAACTGAGTCATAGTATAAACAGAATAATTGACTCCAGTTGGTTGAATTATTAGAA
>CAIGQV010016716.1:4369793-4384158 GCA_903798115.1 Danio jaintianensis | reverse complement strand
AGAAGTACGATAATAATAAAGAAGTACGGTAATAATAAAAAAGTACGATAATAATAAAGAAGTACGGTAATAATAAAAAAGTACGATAATAATAAAAAAGTACGATAATAATAAAGAAGTACGATAATAATAAAAAAGTACGATAATAATAAAAAAGTATGATAATAATAAAAAAGTATGATAATAATAGTAAAAACAAAAAAAAACAATGTGTCACCAAATATACTTGGGTGGGCCAATAATAATGGTCGCCCAAGTAAAGTCTATGTGTGGGAAGCACTGGTTAATTTTTTACAGTGTGACAATAGTCCAAAATTCTTGATTCTGATTACTCTGTTCAATGCAGAGTAAAACACAGTGAATGATGTGCTTTACACACTGATAACAGTACACACTCCGTCGTCATCATCCCAAACGCACACTGAAACAAAACACAAGAAAGAAATCTGTTATTCTGAGGTGTTTCCATGAAAAACAAGACATCCAGAGCCCCGCAGAGGAAAACATAAATGCTCTCATTATTTTAAAGATCAGATTTGTTGCTTTTGAACACAGAGAGACTCAAATATATGCTTTGGTCTGAAACTCAGTCCGTCCACGTTTGACAAAACACACCTGTGATAAATGCAGTGTTTATGAACAAAACACACAGTCTTTCTGATGAAAACAAATATCTGTATTCAGAAATCAAGAGATGTTTACTTAGAAAACTAAATGACTTGAGATATTAAGTAAAAAAAGACACTCAAAATTATGCAGGTGAATGGGGTTAAAAAAAAGTCAAAGTCATTATCACTATACTTCTTCAGTTAGTTGATTATATTATACAAGTTGGCAAAAAATGACATGTTTAAATATGAGCAAGGCATGATTTCTTTAAATGTTTATGCATAAATCGCTAATAAAATATTAAATACAATTGAAAATATATAAATCAGCTTTAGTTGAAATTCTGTAGTTTTTTTTTTTTGTTGTTGCAATATTTTGATTGAATTTAAATGCATTATTTTTCTATTTCTAAAGATGTTCAGTGACCAAACTCTTATCTTAATGAATATACCTGTTTAACAAAACTGTTTTGTTTAAATGCATCAAGATGTATATTGCACTGTAGCACTGTATAATGATTTTGAAAAATATTAGGCACTTGTAGTGGAAAACAAAACATAACACTGGAATTATTATTATTATGGCGACACGGTGGCTCAGCGGAATGAACCGCCAACTATTCCAGCATATGCTTCTTAAATTCATATGCTTCTTAAATTCCTTTTAAGCTTCTGTAGCCAAAACAAATTCCTTGTGTGTGTAAGCACACTTGCCAATAAAACCGATTCTGATTCTGATTCTGATATGTTTTACACAGAGGATGCCCTTTCAGCTGCAACCCAGTACTGGGAAACACCCATATACACTCAGATTCATACACAACGGCCAATTTAGTTTATTCAATTCCCCTATAGCGCATGTGTTTGGACTGTGGGGGAAAAAAACGGAGCACCCGGAGGAAACCCACGCCAACACGGGGAGAACATGCAAACTCCACACAGAAACGCCAACTGACCCAGCATAATGTATATAATTTTGAATCCTTTTTTATTTTCTAAAGAAAATGCACCTTGATTTAGGAATAGTTTGATATTTCTAGCAACTACAAGACGAGTTTAAAACATAAACCAATGGAAAAAAATGATAATTAGATATTAAACATATCCTGAAAATAGCATACTAATACTAACACCTAAAAATACCTTGATTTTGACTTCATGGGGACTTTTATATTGTTTACTATTGAGTATCTCTCTAGAAAATGCATCTTAAGAATATTTAGATATTTGTTGCTACTAAAAGCATGTTTATTTTGTTCAAGATCATTTTTAACCCTATTCACCAGTGTAATGTATATAATTTTGATTGTTTTTTTAAGTAATTTTGCTTCTCAAGAAAATCTCTGTTGATTTAGGAATAGTTCTGTATTTCTAGCAACTACAAGACGAGTTTAAAACAAACCAATGAGAAAAATGATAATAAACACACTTATAGATATCCTGAAAATAACATACTGATACTAACACCTAAAAATACCTTGATTTTGACTTCATGGGGACTTTAATATTGTTTACTATTGAGTATCTCTCTAGAAAATGCATCTTGAATATTTAGAAGAATATTGAGATATTTGTTGCTACTAAAAGCATGTTTATTTTGTTCAAGATCATTTTTAACCCTATTCACCAGTGTAATGTATATCATTTTGAATTATTTATTTTTATTTTATTTTGTTTTGTTTTATCTCAAGTAATTTTGCTTCTCAAGAAAATCTCTGTTGATTTAGGAATAGTTCTGTATTTCTAGCAACTACAAGACGAGTTTAAAACATAAACCAATGAGAAAAATGATAATAAACACACTTATAGATATCCTGAAAATAACATACTGATACTAACACCTAAAAATACCTTGATTTTGACTTCATGGGGACTTTAATATTGTGTTTCCTATTGAGTATCTCTCTAGAAAATGCACCTTGAGAATATTTAGATATTTGTTCAATATTTCTAACAACTATACAAGACGAATTTTAAAACATAAACCAATGCAAAAAATGGTAATTAGATAATAAACACAGTCTAAAATGATCTTTATTGTCTGTCTTTATTCTAGAGTATTTGCGATGGATCCAGCAGTTTTCCCCACACAATGATTGCGTTGTGCTATTATTTTCAGAGCTCCTCAGCGCCTCCTACAGGGGGCAGAAATACTGCATTTATTACTGACTTCAGTTTACAGACATAAATCCTTACGTTTGCGTCTTTGCTGTGAATTGATGATACGCTGAAATATCAGTTCAGCATGTTCGTGAGCTCATAAGCCCAGGTCGAGGCGTTCGGTCAAGCCTAAAGAGAACTACTACATTTTAATATCATATTTCTCTAGCGTATGACAGCCAGGATTTCTGTCTGCATTTCTCAGCCAATTTATTTATTTTTTTTCTCCCAGAAACCTGTTGGAGCTTATAAATCTGAGCTGACAAAGTACAAATCCTTAAGTGCTTTCCTTTATTTAAAATAAGCCATGCAATCAGATTAGATTTAATTTCTATTGTCAAACCAACTTCATTTTGAGAGCTTTTTTTATTTAGCATATGAAATATTTCAGTATAAGTCTTCATTATATGCAGTCTGAGTGGATATGCTAAAAAATACATAAATGCATTTATTTTTTGTACTTTTAATTCTCTTTCTGTAGTGCTGCCTTGTTTTTTTCAGTATCTAAACATTCATAAATCAAGATCTATTTACTGGAGAAGCAAAATGGACAAACGTGTTAAAGTCTTGTTTACTTAAATGTAATTACAAAAAAGTTATGTCAGTTTATGATTAAATAATGAACAAAAATAACAAATCTACAATTGTTTGAATGTGTTAATCTGTAATTGAACAAGGCCTAATATCCGATGTATTTTTAGTTCTTGACTTAATGTATTTTGTTTTTAAAAATATTAAATACATTTAGTGGGAAAAGAGGCAACAAAATGAGTTTATTTTTATTACATTTTTAATTTAATTTAATTTAATTATTCATTCAGGGCGGCGCGGTGGCTCAGAGGGTAGCGCTGTCGCCTCACAGCAAGAAGGTCACTAATTCGAGCCTCGGCTGGGTCAGTTGGCATTTCTGTGTGGAGTTTGCATGTTCTCCCCGTGTTGGCGTGGGTTTCCTCCGGGTGCTCCGGTTTTCCCCACCAGTCCAAACACATGCGCTATAGGTGAATTGGGTAAGCTAAAATTGTCCGTAGTGTGTGTGTGTGTGTGAATGGGAGTGTATGGGTGTTTTCCAGTGATGGGTTGCAGCTGGAAGGGCATCCGCTGTGTAAAACATATGCTGGATAAGTTGGCGGTTCATTCCGCTGTGGAAGAAAATGAATGAATGAATGAATTAATTAATTAATTCATTCATTTATTTTATCCGTGCATTGATTTAAAGCATTGTTCACTGAAAAAAACAATTATAGCAATATCAAAAATCTGTAAATCAGGTCAGAAAATGTTTATGCATAAACTCACTGACTTTCGTATTTTTTTTTTATATTGAATATTCATTCATTTTCTTTTCAGCTGAGTTCCTTTATTCATCAGGGGTCGCCACAGCGGAATGAACCACCAACTTATCCAGCATATGTTTTACACAGCGGATGCCCTTCCAGTTGCAACCCATCACAGGGAAACATCCATACACTGACACACACATACACTACGGATAATTTAGCTTATCCAATTCACCTATAGCGCATGTGTTTGGACTGTGGGGGAAACCGGAGCCCCCGGAGGAAACCCACGCCAACACGGGGAGAACATGCAAACTCCACACAGAAGCGCCAACTGACCCAGCCGAGGCTCGAACCAGCGACCTTCTTGCTGTGAGGCGACAGCGCTACCCACTGCGCCACCGCGCCACCCTATATTGAGTATTATCTTATGTAATTTAGCTTCTTGCCTTAATGTATTTTGATTTGACAAAATATTAAATATTATTTCATAAGATAATATAGACAATATACTATATATACACAGTTGAAGTGAAAATTATTCACCCTCCTGTGAATTTGTTTCTTTTTCAAATATTTCCCACATGATGTTGAACAGATTCAGGAATTTTTCACAGTATTTCCTATAATATTTTTTCTTCTGGAGAAAGTCTTATTTGTTTTATTTTGGCTAGAATAAGAGCAGTTTTTAATTGTTTTAAAGCCATTTAAGGTCAATATTATTAGCCCCCTTAAGCTATTTTTGTTTTGGATTGTCTCCAGAACAAACCACTGTTATACAATGACTTGCCTAATTACCCTAACTTTACCCTAATTACCCTAGTTAAGCCTTTAAATGTCACTTTCAGCTGAATACTAGTATCTTGAAGAATATCTAGTCAAATATTATGTGCTGTCATCATGACAAAGATAAAAGAATACAGTTATTAGAAATGAGTTATTAAAACTATTATGTTTAGAAATGTGTTGGAAGAAAAATCTGGAAAAAATATATATATACAGGGGGACTAATAATTCTGCATTCAACTGTATATATCAATATAGAAGGTATTAATATTTGTCTTCTTATTTTGAAGCAGACTTTAAGATATTAAGCCTTGTTAATGAAAAAAAATCAAGTTATTATACTGATATCAAATATCAGCTAATAATGTAAACTAAAAGTTAAAATAAACTTACAGACTAATATTTGCACTGAAATCAACAAAAATACTCAGCAAGGACATCATTTTTTACCATGTGAGCTGAAAATCTCATTGGATTTTTGGGTCATTCAATCATTCATTTTCCTTCAGCTTAGTCCCTTATTTATCAGGGGTCACCACAGCGGAATGAACCGCCAACTATTCCAGCATACGTTTTACGCAGCGGATGCCCTTCCAGCCCCAACCCAGTACTGAGAAGGATTTTTAGTCTCAAAGCGGACAGATAAGCAGCAGAAAACACAAGCTCATGGCAGGAATGGACTAATACTGTCACAGAGGTGAATAATATTTCACATAAAGCATGCTGGAAAATCCCTGTCAGCCTCAAACGTCTGAAAGTCGTGCATTTCTGCCAGAGAAACGCTCCAGAAAACACTGCAGCATCAGATAAAGTCAGCGGCCGCTAAGGTATGTCTGATAGGACGGATAGGAACAAATGTAATTTAATCCGGCGCTGATGGATGTGGCCGACATGAAGGAGCATGTGGAACAGTTAAGAACACAGAGCCTGGAAACACTTTTGGCCCCGTGAACAAATTAAAGTGTGTCTAATTGAATAATGAGGGAATGAGAACGCACAGGAGACATTAAAAACGGATAAAAACACTGAAAATAGCATGCACTTGAGCATATACATCTAAATTATTTGCCCTCCTGTAAAATTTTAAGTCTTTTTCAGAGTGCTGTTTAAGTGAGACATTTTTTTCAATGTGTTTTTAAACTAAATATTTTTAATAACTAAATTTCTAATCATTCATTTATTTTGTCTTTGCCATGATGATAGTACATCATATTTTACTAGTTATTTTGCAAGATACTAGTATTAAAGTGACATTTAAAGGTTTAACCAGGTTAATTAGGGTAAAGTTAAGGCAATTAGGCAAGTCACTGTATGACAGTGGTTTGTTCTGGAGACAATTAAAAAATATATATATTTCTTAAGGGGGCTTATAATATTGACCTTAAAATTCATTCCTTTTCCTTCGGCTTAGTCTCTATTTCAGAGGTCGCCACAGCGGAATGAACCGCCAACTATTCCAGCATATGTTTTACACAGAGGATGCCCTTTCAGCCGCAACCCAGTACTAGGAAACACCCATACACACTCACATTCATACACAACGGCCAATTTAGTTTATTCAATTCCCCTATAGCGCATGTGTTTGGACTGTGGGGGAAACCGGAGCACCCGGAGGAAACCCACACCAACACGGGGAGAACATGCAAACTCAGAATCAGAATCAGAATCGGTTTTATTGCCAAGTGTGCTTACACACACAAGGAATTTGTTTTGGCTACAGAAGCTTCCAGTGTACATAAAGTGACAAGTGACAACACAAAATAAATATGAGGGAAAAAAAATAAAATAAAATACGACAAACATTAAACAGAGATGCAGTTAGACAATAGAGCTCTGGATGATGAATTGTTGTACAGATTTGTTATAAATATACAAGTTTTACAAGTTATAAGGTGCTGTGTACAAATGCGTAGGAGAAAGTATTGCATTGTATACTCCACACAGAAATGCCAACTGACCCAGCCAGGACTCGAATCAGCGACCATCTTGCTGTGAGGCGACAGTGCTAGCCACTGAGCCACCGTGCCACCTGACTGTAAAATTGTTGGGGGTTTATTATTAAAAATTGCTCATTATTTCAGATGAACTAAAAGAAATAAGACCTTCTTCTAGAAGAAAAAATATTATAGGATATACTGTGAAAATGTCCATTTTCTGTTAAATAGTACTTGGAAAAGAATATAAATTTCACAGGAAGGCGAATTATTTTGCCTGAATGTATTTGGTTGCTTTTATACTCACTGAGACTGCATTTATTGGATTTACTCAAAATGCTGTGAAAAAAAAAGTTAAATTGTGAAAGTATCTGGTGTGAATATCTTCAATGTTCAGTCTTCAGTGTCACATTCATTCATTTTCTTTTCGGCTTAGTCCCTTTATTAATCTGGGGTCGCCACAGCGGAATGAACTGCCAACTTATCCAGCATATGTTTTACACAGCGGATGCCCTTCCAGCCGCAACCCATCACTGGAAAACATCCATACACACTCATTCACACTTATACACTACGGACAATTTCATTCATTCATTCATTTTCTTTTCGGCTTAGTCTCTTTATTCATCAGGGGTCGCCACAGCGGGATGAACCGCCAACTTATCCAGCATATGTTTTACGCAGCGGATGCCCTTCCAGCTGCAACCCATCACTGGGAAACATTCACACACACTCATTCACACACATACACTACGGACAATTTAGCTTACCCAATTCCCCTATAGCGCATGTGTTTGGACTGTGGGGGAAAACGGAGCACCCGGAGGAAACCCATGCCAACACGGGGAGAACATGCAAACTCCACACAGAAACGCCAACTGACCCAGCCAACTGACCCAGCCAACTGACCCAGCTGAGGCTCGAACCAGCGACCTTCTTGCTGTGAGGCGATCATGCTGCAGATAAAATTGAATAGTTAAATTTATGAATGAAACCCTTTTTTCTTTTTTTGTCTTTCTTTTTTACCAGAAATGACCTATTTATAGCTCATATTTAAGCGTTTCCTAAAGCCTTTAGAGCAGTTAAACAAAAGGCCTCGAACCAGATTAAACTCATTTGTTATTAGTGAACCACTGAAATCAGTTTGTTTTTCACTGTGGCATGAAGAAATAATAATAATAAAATAATGAGGCAGTCATTTTACAGTCGCTCAGAGTTTCTGCCAAAACACACATCTCTTCTGTATTAAACAGAGTTTGGGATCCAGACAAACGCTGAAGGCCTCAATCAGCATAATCAGGTCTTTAGCTGAACAAATCTGCCTTCTGACAGAACAAACTCTTTTTTTCAAAAGGAAATTTCAAAAGGAAATTTATGTCTCAGCCTACATTTTTGCAAAACATAAAATAGCTTGCTCTGGGTACATTTCATTGCACATTTCAGATGATAAACCCACTAGAGGACACTGTCTACACTTTTGCGAACCTGAAATCCAATATTTGAAATGCATTAGAGTATGTTTTGTTGCACATTTCAGATGACAAATCCACTAGAGGGAGCCGTTTACATTTTTACAAAAATGCTAAGTACGTTACTTAGGGTACATTTTGTTGCACATTTCAGATGACAAATCCACTAGAGGGTGCTGTCTACATTTTTGTAAAAATGTAAAATGAGGTACATGGGGTACTTGGGGTACATTTTGTTGTACGTTTCAGATGACAAATCCACTAGATGGCCGGCATGAATTGAGCGGTAAGTGTTTGATGTGCTTAACTTGTGATTTGCGCGAATCACTTGAGTTGAAAAATCTAAACTTTGGCAGACATTCGTGCCACGTTAACCAATCAGGAGCTTGCTTTAGTAAAGGCGTGATTATGACGTAGCGCCTATAGTTGGTGTCCTGAGGGGAAATCCTCCTGTCAACACCGGACAATAGCTCATCACAATAGGACCGATTTAGTTAGAAGTACCGCTGAAAGCTTTTATCATCCAGACACAGCTTCTGGAGGAGTTGATGAACTCACAGACCTGGGTGCACCTCTGAAAGGATCTGATGGACCCAGACACCGCACCAAACGAATCTATGCTGTTTTTCATCCTGAAGCACAGAGCACAGCTTCTCTCTCAATAAAATCCATGTTAGCAACAAAACTGGAGTCACCAGGCAGACAGCCTGGTCAGGGGACCCCTCCCATGACGCGAATCCAGGTCTATTGTGAAGTGAATTTCAAGCGCGAATAAAGTGAATTTGACATGTGAATTGCGCGATTTATTCATGCAAGTCGCATCTGGTGTGAACGCCCGATTAGGGACCGTTTTGTTGTACATTTCAGATGACAAATCCACTAGAGGGCGCTTTTTACATCTTCGCAAAAATGTAAAATGAGTTACTTGGGGTACGTTTTGTTGAAGGTTTCAGATAACAAATCCACTAGAGGGCGATGTTTACATTTGTGCAAAGCGTAAAATACATTACTTGGGTACATTTTGTTGCACATTTCAAATGACAAATCCACTAGAATGTTCTGTCTACACTTTTGCAAATCCAAAATATGCTACTTTGGGTACATTTTGCAGTATGTTACAGATGACAAATCCACTAGAGGGCGCTGTCTACATTTTTGCAAACCTGAACTGTTACTTGGGGAGTGTTTTACTTGTACAGTTGTACAGATGACAAATCCAATAAAGGGCACTTTCTACATTTTTGCAAATCATAAAATACGTTACTTAGGGTACATTTTGTTGCATGTTTAAGATGACAACTTCACTAGAAGGTGATGTGTACAGTTTTGCTAATGTGCCTACACACACATTTCCAATGGGCCTGTGGTTTCTTTTACTGTATATTCCTGCAAGGACATTAGTTTCTGTCTTTCTCTGCAAAAAGATGCTTCATTTCAGATGGCGAAGCAGCTGTCAGAGCAAAGTCACAGCGTTTGGTGAAGTTAAAACTAATTTCAGCATCCAGCAATCCTGAATAATGAAATAATGACCTTCACAACACAATGCAAGAATGATTGCTTATATCACGAGAATTATAATAAAATGAATCATTATTTTACCTGTCAGTGCCGTTGCATCTATTGCGGTGGAAAAAATCTATTATATTTTGTTTGATTTAAGCAATGTTTGCATGAAAAAAAATGAAAATATACAATATATATAAATATGTTATATAATATACTTGTATAAGCACATTATTTTCATTCATCTTCTCATTATTGTGACGCATCTGGGCATTTTAATTGGCATTACTTTTAAAGGTCAGCTTTATTAGCATCTCAGTACTGTTATACAATGATTACATTTTTGTATAAAATTTGAATAAATTAAAAAATATATATTAGCACATATTATCATGATTCCTTAAGAATATGAAAAAGTCAGTTATTTATTAAATTAGATTTGTTAGTTCTCTATGCATCTCTGTCCGTCCGTCTGTTATTAATCTTATTTCAAGTAACAAAAACAATGTGTGTGTCTGTTTTCAATGGAATACATTTCAATTATTTACTCATTTAACATGATTTCAAACAACTAAAATACTGTGTATGTGTTTTATAGTATATATTACTCAACTAATGTATTCTTTATTTAGGATTTATTTCATTCAAGAAACAAAAACAACATTAGTTTTACAGTTGTATTTTGAGTTTAGACTTGTTCCTGAATGCATTAATCATTCATTCATTTTGTTGTAATTATTTTATTTATTTACATATTTAACATGTATTTCAAGCAACTACAATAATGTATATGCGTTTTATAGCATATATTACTCTTACTAATGTATTTATTTCTTTATTTTTACCATTTATTTCACTTCAAGAAACAAAAACAACTTTAGTTTTACATTTTTAGCTTGAGTTTAGACTTGTTCCTGAATGCATTAATCATTCATTCATTTATTATGTTGTAATTATTTTATTTATTGACTTATTTAACATGTATTTTAAGCAACTAACACAATGCGTATGTGTTTTATAGTATTTATTACTCTTACTAATGTATTTATTTCTTTATTTTTACCATTTATTTCACTTCAAGAAACAAAAACAACTTTAGCTTTACAGTTTTAGCTTCAGTTTAGACTTGTATTCTCGAGTGCATTAATCATTCATTCATTTATTTAATAACTCTGCTAATTCTATGCATGTCAGTAAATGTTTCTGCTCAGTTTCCCCCATCGGCTCTTCATTATTAAAGGGCTTCAAACATATTAAAGTGAATCTGCAGCAGAAAACCGCGGTAAATCTCTCACGTACAGCATTAAACCTCAGACACTGTGTTCAGATTAATGTCTGTATCTGAACTCAGATCAGCATGTTTGAGTGTTATGAAAAGCGCAGGATACTGCTTTATTCATTCTGAATGGCCGATTAATGTGTTTTAATGTGTGTGTATGTGTTTATGTCCTCCATGAATCAGTGCTTTGGCCAATTCCTCAATACATTCAGCTAGACGATGCCCCTTTAAGACACCGAATTACAGCTCTAATGTCCTCCTATTGATTTTCTCTCCTTTAATTTGTTTCTTATTTATAGCCTGTGTTTCTTAGCAGTGGAAAAAAGCGAGCGAACGGAGGAGAATGAAGCGGAGCAGTGCTAATGTCGCCTCAATAAAGATCAACTGTGACGCTCACCTTTACAGCTGTCTGCAGTTAAACTGATTTTTCTCTCTTTTCTACATTGAGATTCGTCAATAAATAGATTCATGAACTAAACTTCTAGGTGAAGCAAAAAAAAGTATTTGGAAATCATTATAAAAGTACATCAAGGTAAGACAATGCCATGAAAATTACTGTCAGATTCTTATAAAAGAAAAAAATGTGTATAAAATAATTAATAAATTTGTAACAACAAATTAAATAAATAAAAAAAAATAAAAAAATATATATATATAATAACCAAAAAAAATATATATATATAAATATAAAAATTATAAAATGAAAAACAGTATATCATATATAAAATATTATATATATAAATTATAAAGAATACAAAATAATACAATTAAATAAATAATATTTAATGAATCATTATATTATACATATATTAAATATATAAAATAAATAATTACATAAAAATTAAACAATTTAATAGATACAAAAAATCAAAATGATTTATATATTAGTAAAAGTTAAATGAGTAAAAATTAAATAAATTAATAAAAATTAAGAAATAAATTATATATATATATATGCATACATACATACACACACATATATATATATACACACATAAACGCAATATCACACTCGTAGCAGTGCGATGTGGCTGTATATCGGCACTGATGGAAGGCATGCGTTGTGTCCCACCAGTGACGATATACAGCCACATCGCACTGCTACGAGTGTGATATTGCATTTATACAACACTTCGACGGCATAATCGTGTATATAAAAGAGAAAATCAAACACGGAGAGTCTCAAAACCCTTTTGTAAGAGGAACTAATTTCTTCCGCCATTCATTCACATCTGCAGCTGACGTCAGAACAGCAGAAACCGTTGCTCATTCACCAACATCACTTTAGAGCTAGTGTTTGAATGATTCTCTAGCGTAATGTCTAAAGTGAAGACAAAACAGCTGATTTTGCTCACATTTTAAGATTATAAGGCTGAACGGCATGAAATGCCATCAGTCTACAGAGATCTCCCAGTATTTCTCTGTTGCAATCAGGAGATCACAATAATTAACCCCGAAAAAGCCAAAGCAGCGCAATCACTACCAGATTACTGTTGTGTTTGTGATAAGGAAAAACGCTAAACACACGCGGGCATTTCTTCTTTCTTACTGTTTACTGAACTAGTCTGCAGTTTCGAAAACAGAGGACTCATTAGAAACAGATGGCCAACCAAAAAGTAACTCCGGGTTATACAAAGAGTGGCCAACACAAAATACATACATTCCTAATATGTGAGTCCCATCTCACACTCAACACACTACAATTACTATGGTATAAATACAGCACTACAACATCCAAAAGAGAGCGATCGACTTAGAATATCACTTACCTGTTTAATAATGATTTGATCAGCTGTAGTTTGAAATTACGCTGTTTTTCTCTTAGGGCTTATTATGCGGTCTCTGTCGCCATCTTGTGGATGAACATCGTCTTTGCTCAGTATGGCAGGCTAATGGCCGCCGACGCGCTGTCTCTCAGAAGTTATAAATATTTAAAATAGGCACTATCCTTATAAATAATCTGCATAGTTGCAATCTAAACAACTACATTCTCCACTAAAAAAGCCTCAAAAGTACATTATGTTGTCCAACAGCAGCAATATTTGTCAAACTGTAGAGTGTCCTCTGCTTGTGCTGTATGTGGGCGGAGTAATACACAAGGGTGAAGAGGCTGAATATCAGATTTGGAAACCAGACAGAACTGTTATATACTGTACATATATATATATATATAAAACAAAACATGACAAAAAATATAAATATAAAAAATTATAAAATTAAAAAACTGTATATCATAAAATATTATTTATATATAAATAAATGATAAAAAACAATATAAAATAATAAAATAAAAACATTTAATGAATCATTATATATTAAATATATAAAATAAATAAATACATAAAAATCAAATAAACAAATAAATAAATACAAACTTCGTCAAAATGGTTATAAAATGATTTATAAATTAGTAATATATATATATATATAAACTAATAAAAATTAACATAGTAAAATAACTATAAAATGACAAAAATATCTAAATATATTTATAATATATATAATTTTATTTATAATTTATTTAAAATTTTTATTAACATATATAATAAAATAAAATAAAAAATTCAAATATATAAATGATAAAAAATATAAAATAACAATAAAAATAATGAATCATATTATATTATATATTAAATAAATACATACATTTTTAAATGAACATATAAATAAATATAAATGTGCAAAATAGCCAATAGTAATTTAAAAGTAGTATATTATATGTTGTCAAACTAGAAAGCTTTGCCAATCAAGCCTACAGTAGCATTTAAATATCATCTTACTAAGAGATATCATTAGAAATACAGCGTGATGACTGATATGTATAAGCACTGAATACAAAAGATCTCATTGGTTTACATTACAAGCTATCAGAATTCATGCTTTCAGATCATCCAGTGTAAATACTGCACCAATATTTGCTCGGATTGAGTGTCTGAATAAAACTAAGCTGATGTTTTTTCCTGAGCATTCTCAGAAATATGATGCATTAAATATAATACTCCACAAAATACATGCAAAACCTTTTTTCTATATGATCATATAGAAATAATTGATCTCCTGATGACTGATGTTTAATACAGTGGGTGGCTTGTTATCATCAGTGGCGTCCAGTCAGATAAATGTGTGTATATTGTGCTGTAAACACACATCTGCATGATTGGAAATGTTTAGCATGCACACACACAAACATAACAGGGTGTTCTCAGACTTCCAATGAGGCCAACACTTGAAGACAGTGAAGGAAAACACACACACACACACACACGCACACACACACACACACACACACACACACACACACGCACACACACACACACACACACACACACACACACACACACACACACAC
>CAIGQV010016716.1:4248707-4270586 GCA_903798115.1 Danio jaintianensis | reverse complement strand
AATGTTTGTGTTAGTCCATATTTTACCCAATTAGGGTTTAAATAACCCAGCATTTCTTAGAGTGTGGCTTCCAGTTATGCTGTTTGATAGCAAAACTTCATTCATTCATTCATTTTCTTTTCGGCTTAGTCCCTTTATTAATCTGGGGTCGCCACAGCGGAATGAACCGCCAACTTATCCAGCATATGTTCTACGCAGCGGATGCCCTTCAAGCTGCAACCCATCTCTGGGAAACATCCATACACACTCATTCACACGTACACTACGGACAATTTTAGCTTACCCAATTCACCTATACCGCATGTCTTTGGACTTGTGGGGGAAACCGGAGCACCCGGAGGAAACCCACGCGAACACGGGGAGAACATGCAAACTCCACACAGAAACGCCAACTGACCCAGCCGAGGCTCGAACCAGCGACCTTCTTGCTGTGAGGCGAACGTGCTACCCACTGCGCCACCGCATCGCCCATAGCGAAACTTAGTATTGTCTATATTTAATTTTGCACTATAAAAAATTTACTGTAAATTTTACAGTACCTTAC
Organism: Danio jaintianensis; assembly: GCA_903798115.1. Classification (NCBI taxonomy): domain Eukaryota; kingdom Metazoa; phylum Chordata; class Actinopteri; order Cypriniformes; family Danionidae; genus Danio; species Danio jaintianensis. The sequence goes on along the minus strand of CAIGQV010016716.1, from coordinate 4,270,042 downwards.
TGGCAATTTTGCTTGCCAATAAGACAAAATTTACAAGCGCACTGTACATTAATAAATATAATGTAATGTAAAAATATAAAAATACAGCACAATTGTAATTATTTATTTGCAGTTTGCTTGTAAATTTAGTCTTTACAACCAAAATTGGTAGCAAGATACTGTACATTTTACAGTACCTCTTTTTTTACAGTGTAGTTATTATAAACAAACTGATTTATTGTGTAGTTTTATCTTTATTTATATGTATATTTATTTACTTTTATTTATTTATTTTCACCTTCAAGCAATTTGTTTCTTGCATGGCTGGCATGCATGGCTTCTGCTGGTTATGCTGTTTGATATTGAAAATTTGTGTTTTTCTAAATGTTATGTAATTATTGTAATTATAATCAAAATAATCATTTGTTTTGTAAATGGTTTTGTCTTTACTGCGTTTTAAAAATTTCATTTGGTGAATTAATCAGAAGCCCATTTCCACCAAAGGATTATCATATAATTCTGACATAGACGTTTTTTTATTACAATCTTAGGATTTCTCATACCGTTCCACGTTTGTCATACAATTCTGAATTCATTTACAATATTTTTTTTCATTCCAAGTTTACTAATTGCGATTTTGATTTTAAAACGTTGTCAAAGTTTACGTTTTACAGTTGCATCTTGCAATTCTGAGTGTTTTACATCATTTCCTAATGTGTTTTTTACAATTCCGAGTTCAAGTCTTGTGGTTTTGAGTTCACATTGCACATTTTGTTAGTTTGCATTTTGCAATTCCAAATGTACATCTCATAATTCTGAATATTTCTGCAACTTCAGATGCACATTTTACAATTCAGTGCTCAAATCTTGTAATTTCAAGTTTACATTTCCCAATTGGAATTTTATGTTTTGTAATTCTAAATTTACGTCTCACAATTCAGAGTTTAGGGCGACACAGTGGCTCAGTGGTTAGCACTGTGGCCTCACAGCAAGAAGGTCGCTGGTTTGAGTCCTGGCTGGGTTAGTTGGCGTTTCTGTGTGGAGTTTGCATGTTCTCCCCTTGTTGGCGTGGGTTTCCTCCGGGTGCTTCAGTTTCCCCCACAGTCCAAACACATGTGGTATAGGGGAATTGAATAAACTAAATTGTCCGTAGTGTATGAGTGTGTGTGTGTGTGTGTGTGTGTGAATGAGTGTGTATGGGTGTTTACCAGTACCAGTACGCTGTGTAAAACATATGCTGGAATAGTTGGCGGTTCATTCCGCACTGTTGAACCCTGATGAATAAAGAGACTAAGCCGAAGGAAAATAAATGAATATAGAGTTTAAGTCTTGTGATTCTGATTTAACATCTTGCAATGCTGAGTTTGTCTTTATACAAGTTAATGTCTTGTATTTCAAGTTCGTGTGTCATAATTCTGAGTTTATGTCTTGATATTCAAAGTTAACTTGCAATTCTGGGTTTACATTTGGCAAAAGTTGACACATTTATGACTTTGAAGCTAAAAAAAAGAACTGTAAGATAAGAGAAGAGAAGTCATAAAAGCCAGACTTGTGAAATTACCCTCTCTCTATATATTTAATTATTATATTGCAGAAAAAGCTTCCAAACAGTCTTGCGGACTGACAGAAAACATCTTACTTCTCATTGCAAAATAAAGTGCATGAAATAAAAGCGACTCCTAAAAAAATTGCTATGAAAAAACGCTCTGAATGGCTGTGCTCGCTGCTGGGTTTATGATTTATCTTCTGAAAAGGTATGGCAGGAACACGAGGAACAACATTTTTTTTCCTCCTGGCGTGTTTTATTGAGAGAGTTTGCAGGTGCGGGGCACATTTTGACACAGAAAGGTGTTTATGAAGTCTCTGCAGCAGCTGTAATGGCTCTTTGTTGGTCGTCGGCAGGTTTCAATGATAATCCTTACAAAGCGTATAATAAAAACACGTGTTCACCTTGCCGCCCGAATGCTATTTTCTCCTCTCAGACTGCGAATTGAGAAGTAGGACAGAAGTGCATGTTCATAAACCCACAGAGAGCTCTCAAGGCAGGACTTTTATTCCTCAATCCGTCTCAGAGTTTTTCATATTGCATGCTTGTGATTTTTATATATACGCAGAGCAGGGATTTGCTCCTGATCGGATTTGGCCACGTTGAGATGCTCTATGACCAGAGGCAGAGTTCACGTTAGTCTGGCAGTGCTTCCCACAGGTTTGAAATATACTTGTGGTGGTAGACAGATTGAAACACACCTTTTACCCACGGCACACAACTACATGGGACAAAAAAAGGGATTTTTAACAATATTTTTATTTATTATACACTGTTTCTTTTCAATGGGTTGAAGTTTAAAAAAAAAAAAAAAAAAAGAAATCCACTATTTGTTTTACTTTTTATTATATTCAGGAGCCATGTGCACCCACTGACAGGTAAAATCTGCTGCTGACATTTTGCACAGTATTGCCAAAGCATGTTAGATATGTATAAAATATAGAATATATCAACATCATCAAATAAAAAAAAATGTACTGCAAATGAGAAATAAATGACTTAAAGGAATAAAAACATCTATGGAATAAAACTCTCTAAAAAGTATAATAATTTCAAGTATAAAAAGTGTCGGTATTTTAAATAAGGCAAATGAGTTAATTAACCATTTCTAACGGTGTACAAAAGCAGCCAGTTTAGATGTAAGTTTGTCATGAGTAAATAGAAAGGTTTATCTGAGTTGTTTAGATCAAAGAATTAATTATATAATGTTTCTCTCTGTCTTGCGGCTGTGCACGTGCTGTCAGCTGCGAAGCCAAGTGAAAGTAAATCAGGCTTAAAATAGAAATGACGGCTTGAAAAGCGAAACCAAAAGCCGAATCTCTGACATTTTAGGAGATTTAGAAACATTTTTAAGTCCCAAAAAGGCGCGTCTCTGGGTCTCTGCAGAGCACGTGAGATTGTCTGTGGAGTGTTGACAGTTCTCACGCACACACAACGAGAAGTAGGAAACGTGTAGGGCGAGAGAAGATTTTCACGGATGTTTGGCTATTGGGCGGATACAAAAAAAGTGTGAAAGGATGATGATGATGATGATGATAATAAAAAAATAAATGTCACCAAATATACTTGGGCGGCCGTTAATATACCTGGGCGGCCCGCCCAAGTAAAGTCTATGTGTGGGGAGCACTGTCTGGGTTAGGAGAAACTTAACATTGCAATGATGGAAAAAGTATTAGCATGAACAATGTATTTTGTGACACCACGATATACAGTTGAAGTCAGAATCATTAGGCTGTCATCCTGTGAATTGTTTTTTCTTTAAGTATTTCCCAAATGATGTTGAACAGATTCAGGAATTTTTCACAGTATTTCCTATAATATTTTTTCTTCTGGAGAAAGTCTTATTTGTTTTATTTCGGCTAGAATAAAAGCAGTTTTTAATTTGTTTAAAGCCATTTTAAGGTCAATATTATTCACCCCCTTAAGCAATATTAGTTTTGGATTGTCTCCAGAACAAACCACTGTTATACAATGACTTGCCTAATTATCCTAACTTTACCCTAATTAACCTAGTGATGCCTTTAAATGTCACTTTAAGCTGTAAAGAAGTGTCTTGAAGAATATCTAGTCAAATATTATGTGCTGTCATCATGGCACAGAGAAAAGAAATCAGTTATTAGAAATGAGTTATTAAAACTATTATGTTTGGAAAAGTGTTGAGAAATCTATGTTAAACAGAAATTGGGGGAAAAATAAACAGAAGGGCTAATAATTCTGACTTCAACTGTAAACGATAGAGCATAATATGAACGATAGACTTTTTATTTTGTCCATACAATATATTTTGTCATGCTGCAAAGCCCTACTTAAGATTATGAATTTTATTTATTGTATCATGTTTAACGGTAAAAAAAATACAATATGGTAGTATTAATGTTAATGCATTTGCTAAAATTAACAAACAATGAACAATACATTTATTACAGCCTTTGTTCATGTTTGGTAACCTTAGTTAATGAAAATACTAATGTTCATTGTTAGCTCTTGCTAAATCATGGTGCAATAAGTAATGTTAACAAACGTATTTTCCACCACAGAATGAGTGCTTATTAATTCTGAAATAAACATCCATTATTACTTTTGCTAATTATTATTTTATTTCAGCTAGTTTTTTCAGCATCTGTTTTTAGTTTGTTACTTTTTCTTTTATAATTTTTCTTTTATTAGTTAAACTCATAGCTTAGTCTTTGTTTTCGTTTACTAAAATAAAACATCATGAAGTAAACAGCATGAAGTAAAGAAAAACTTAATCTTCATTGGGGTGGCGCGGTGACGCAGTGGGTAGCGATGTCGCCTCACAGCAAGAAGGTCGCTGGTTCGAGCCTCAGCTGGGTCAGTTGGCATTTCTGTGTGGAGTTTGCATGTTCTCCCCGTGTTCACGTGGGTTTCCTCGGGATGCTCCGGTTTCCCCCACAGTCCAAACACATGCGCTATAGGGGAATTGGGTAAGCTAAATTGTCCGTAGTGTATGTGTGTGAATGAGAGTGATAAGTTGGCGGTTCATTCCGCTGTGGCGACCCCAGATTAATAAAGAAACTAAGCCAAAAAGAAAATGAATGAATAATTTTCCTTGTATAAATTAAATGCAATTAATCTTTGTTTTATCTACTACAAATGTTATCATTTGTTGTGTATGAATACGTTTACACTTTCTTGAAATGCCCATACTGTCACAGGCCTTAAAAACACATGCAAATGATAAACTTTCACACCGTTGGGTTCAACTTTGCAGCGACTCCATCCAACGTTCTGACTATTACGATGCTGAAACATATTGTGCAGCCCTACTATATTATGGGTGAAATGAAATACTGTTTGTCACACAGAAAATAATTAATGTAAGTGAGCCATCCAAGAAAATGTAGATGATTTGACTTCGAAATAACCCAGAACTGAACCAGAGCTGTATCAAGGCCAGTGCAAACAAACTGTAGTAATATATCTTTTCATTCTGACTGAACCTTGAAATTTGCTTGTACTAGTTTTTATGAGTAAAATGTAATTGCTGCTTTTTATCTGTTCACTTTTTTGTAGTGTTTTGAGTTATAACCTTTAATTATAATATTTACGTCATATATTTGTGAATTCAAATGAAAAAATAAACCTGAATTATTGTTTCAGCATTGATATCGCAGTGTGTGCATCCGCAATAGTCACATCACATGTTCTGCAATGTCTAGTATGGATTATTGTTGAACAGGAGCTTGTAGATTAATGGTAAATTGTAGCGATTTAAAGTTTATTCATTGCATTTGTTTAGGTTTCCTGTTAAACCTATCAAGTGAGTTTAAAGTTACAATTTACATTACAATTTTTAGTTCATCTTTTGTTTATTAGTTAATTAAAATGGTCATTTTTCATTCATTTTCATTAACTAATGTGTTACGACCCCAAATGTCTAGGGCTGAGGTTGAAACATAGGTTAAAGAAAATAAATAAATAAACAGTTAACAGGTTTATTTAATAAGTTTGGATCAACAGAAAACATAGAATAGGAGCGCAAAAAAAAATAGCTTTAGGGCTGAGCAAGGCCAAAATAATCCACTTGTTAAGTGTGATTTCACGCAAAGCAGCTGCCAGGTCCAAGTGCTGTATAAAACTGTACGGGGAGGCTCAACAAATGGTAATAACAAACGTTTACGAAGTGCTATAATACTTTTGAAAATCATGATCATAAAATACACTCACCGGCCACTTTATTAGGTACACCTTACTAGTACCGGGTTGGACCCCCTTTTGCCTTTCGAACTGCTTTAATCCTTCGTGGCATAGATTCAACAAGGTACTGGAAATATTCCTTCGAGTTTTGGTTCATATTGACATGATAGCATCACGCAGTTGCTGCAGATTTGTCGGCTGCACATCCATGATGCGAATCTCCCGTTCCACCACATCCCAAAGGTGCTCTATTGGATTGAGTTCTGGTGACTGTGGAGGCCATTTGAGTACAGTGAACTCATTGTCATGTTCAAGAAACCAGTCTGAGATGATTCGCGCTTTATGACATGGCGCGTTATCCTGCTGGAAGTAGCCATCAGAAGATGGGTACACTGTGGTCATAAAGGGATGGACATGGTCAGCAACAATACTCAGGTAGGCTGTGGCGTTGACACGATGCTCAATTGGTACTAATGGGCCCAAAGTGTGCCAAGAAAATATCCCCTACACCACCACCAGCCTGAACCGTTGATACAAGGCAGGATGGATCCATGCTTTCATGGTGTTGATGCCAAATTCTGACCCTACTATCTGAGTGTCGCAGCAGAAATCGAGACTTATCAACATTTTTCCAATCTTTTATTGTTCAATTTTGGTGAGCCTGTGTGAATTGTAGCCTCAGTTTGCTGTTCTTAGCTGACAGGAGTGGCACCCGGTGTGGTCTTCGGCTGCTGTAGCCCATCCGCCTCAAGGTTGGACGTGTTGTGCGTTCAGAGATGCTCTTCTGCAGACCTCGGTTGTAACGAGTGGTTATTTGGGTTACTGTTGCCTTTCTATCAGCTGGAACCAATCTGGCCATTCTCCTCTGACCTCTGGCATCAACAAGGCATTTACGCCCACAGAACTGCCGCTCACTGGATATTTCCTCTTTTTCAGACCATTCTCTGTAAACCCTAGACATGGTTGTGTGTGAAAATCCCTGTAGATCAGCAGTTTTTGAAATACTCAGACCAGCCCGTCTGGCACCAACAACCGTGCCACGTTCAAAGTCACTTAAATCACCTTTCTTCCCCATTCTGATGCACGCTTTGAACTGCAGCAGATCGTCTTGACCATGTCTACATGCCTAAATGCATTGAGTTGCTGCCATGTGATTGGCTGATTAGAAATTTGTGTTAACGAGCAGTTGGACAGGTGTACCTAATAAAGTGGCCGGTGAGTGTATATATATCCATGAAAGTGAAAGTGGCCCGAAAGTTTATACATTGTTAAAATATTGGTGTTTGTGATGCAGCAAGTCCAGAGACTGTTGTGTACACCATGATTTTATATAAAATTCACTTTAATGTGTTATATGACTAAAAAAGTGGTCATATATTTATAGGAAATATTTTCTAAATTCAAGTGAGTAGTGGCTTGGAGATGGAAACATTATTTCATATGTCACGACATAAGCGGATAAACAAAAAGTTAGCTAACCAGCACAACTTTGGATTTTAATAATGCATTAATAAATGTTGATTAATAAATGCTTTGCATGATTGTTCATGTTAGTAAATGCTTTAACTAAAGTCAACTAGTTGACCATTACTTTATTTGTGCTACTGAATCATCATCTCAACAAATCAAAGAAATATTTAAAGTTAAACATTTCCTCAGTGCATTGAACGATTTTTGCTTTTGCATCAAGCTTACAGTCTGATGATGAATGAATGCATGAACTTGAGTGTCTAGAAAAGTACAATATTTCAATAAGTTTTGGATGTTGTGCTTAACCTTGTTCGTGTTTGGATGATTTTCCTGCGTCTTTTACTCAAATGTGATTTGCTAAAATTCACAATGCATCCCAGTGAGTTTATTGTTATGAGCAATTAGAGAAAAAAAATACAGCACAAAGATGGAGAGGGAAAATGTAATATATTGTTTTATATCCAGACATTGATAAACAAAAGGACATTGTTTTCATCCTGCGGGGAAGGAGAAAACAAAGCATTGCATTTAACAAGGCTGCAATTTGGAAGCAGAATTCTGGAAGATTGTAAAGAGCTGTTGTGTCAGATATTGTCTGCGTATCTGAACAAAACACATCATGGAGTCTGAAATCCCCAGGCTTTTATTTTGCGATTGACAGGCGGTCTTGGCGTGTTTGGCAGCGCCACTCCATTGTTTTTGCTGGCTGAACTGGGCGAAGAGAAGCTCCAGCCATTTTCCCAGTACACACCTTTGCATTAGATGACAATAGACAAATGCAGATATTCAATAATTCAGCATATCGTGATAATGAACATGCACAATATTGATATCATAGGCGCTTCAAAATACATGCAATCATAATTTAATCTTTTAAAGTACTTTTTAAGAATATTTGCATTGCATTTGAAGCGTTTAATTGGTTAATTATCTTAATAGTTGTATTTAGGGCTGAACAATATATCATTTGAGCATCGATATCACTGTGTATCTGCAATAGTCATATCGCAGGATTAGAGTATTTATTATTTTACTGTTACACCTTTGCGTTAGATGACAATGGACAAATGCAGGTATTCAATAATGCAATCTATCGTGATAATGAACATGCACAACATTAATATCATGGGTACTTCAAAATACAGTGAATAAGTATTTATTGTTAAATCTTTTTAAGAATATTTGCATTGCATTTGAGGAGTTTAATTGGTTAATTATCTTGATGGTTGTAATTAGGGCTGAACAATATATCATTTGAGCATCGATATCGCAATGTGTGTATCCGCAATAGTCACAGCGCAAGATTAGATTATTTATTACAGATACAGATATTTACACAATGATGATCATGTTATTTTACCTTTGATTGTTCAGTTTCTGTACTTGAATACTGCTAGACTCCCCTGTCTATTTAACTATTTATTTAAATTTTTTGCTCTGTCGTATTTATGTATGCTTGCAATTTATTATAGTTTATGCAGATGCACCGCATGGAAAAAGACTTGATCCTCCCGGTCGATCTAAATGAATGAAATCTTTCCAAATAGAGCTAGTCAGATCATCTGACGAAAATAGATTAATATATCGCAGCAAAACAAAATATCACAATTTTCTAATATCATGCAGCCTTAGTTGTAATAATACAGTTTTTCATGTTAATCTGACCTACTACATGCTAAATATTGATTGAAAATCATGTGACTATTTATAGGGCTGTTGTACGTTAACAATGTGCAATAAGGTCCAATCATTAGCATTGGTCAATATAACTACATTTACAATGAAAATGTGGAGATAGTAAAAGCCTCATCTGATTGGTCAGATTAAACCCATTGCCTTAAAATTAAGTTAAATTAACTGTGCATAATTAAGTCAATGTAAGAGCTCCAAGCTACCATATGGTTTACTCACTTTTTACATTTAATGCAAGTAATGCAAACTTGTGCTTTTAAAGCAATGGGTTTACTCACTTTGTTAAAAGCGATAAGTTGTTTTACTTAGTGTTGTTCTAGTGAAGAAATAAAAACGTACTTAAATTCATCTTGGATGGCCAGAGAATGAGTAAATTAGCTGTAAAACTTCCCATTTTTGGGTGAACTATTCTTTTAACCCTTGTTCAAGTTTACTAAACTTTCATTATGTTGTTCAACAGTAAAAATTGCTAATTGTACCTCTTCCCAACAGGGAAAACCAGCAACAATCAAGAATGCATGATTATATGCTGTCATGGCTTTGCAATCAAAAAATGTGATTATAATGAAGGTCAATGGGGCAAAAACAGCCACCTACATAATGAAAGGGGAGTACATTTACCCAGAGTGTATTGAGTTTTTAAAAAAATTCCAAAGCATTTTCCCAACATATGAGTTTAAGTTCAACAAAATAACAAAAATAATTCCATTTGCTGAAACACTTTATGGCCAAATTAAGACTCAAAATCACCCCAGAGTGGATTAAAACGACCCAACAGCACAAAAGGGTTAACATGGAAAATATACTTTTTATTGCATGTGGTTAGGACACGATGTAAACTCGATGGCCTAAAAATCTGCTGATTTCTGCACGCACAGATTCCATGTGGGCCTAGTCATAAGCCTAGATGACAAGCGAAAGGGTCCAACCCTCCCACACGGAGTAAAAAGTGCTGAATTAAAGCAGTGGCGTTGACAGACAGGGCTCTGTGTCTGAATCAATCCACCGATCTGATGCTGAGATGGGTTTCTGCTCGCTGTTCAATCCAGAGGTCAGCGCCGCTCCACTGGATAACACCGCTGAGCAAAGTCCCTTATCGGATCTGGCCAAGGACTTCACTATGACCTTCATAAACATTCATACCAGAGCTCAACACTCACTGTAGGACTGACCGGAGAACTGGATAGATGACTATAGTCTTAGACTGTGCGTCCTGTTTACTGCTTTCCCCAATTAACGCTTGTGTACTGTTAAAATTGACTACCCTTGATGTTAGTGGTGTTAGTGGCCCAGTAGCTTGTATGTTTCCATCCACCTATTTTTATGCTATTTTGGATATGCACATAAAACAATGGTTGATGGGAATGCCAAGATGCGCATAAATTTTGAAAATGCGCGTAAAAAACATATGGGCATAACTGAGTTGGATAAACTTTTTTTTTGATTAGGAAAAAATGCACATAAACTATGACGGAAATACTTTTACCAAACAAATTCCAGTATGCGCATTAAAAAAAGTCATGTGATGAAAAAATGACAAACAGCAGGCTGACCGCATTGTAAAACATCTGAAATGTTGTTTTGGTCATTTAAAAGGTCGTAACCAGGGGCGTAGCAACCGGGGGGGATACGTCCCTCTCACGTTTAGAGACAGACCATTTAGAAACAGGTGATTAATAATTATATGAACGTAAACTTTTGGATCTCATTCAGCTGTCCCCCCCACTTTTAAAATGTCCGCTACATCCCTGGTCGTAACCATTTTAGCATTAGTGTTACTATATTATTAATGACCTTTAGGATAGTCAAGAGCGTCTGTGCTCCGAATCTTCAAACTCCACCACGTGTTCATTGCATGTCGGCATTGTCTTCTGAGGCGCAAGTCATTTATTAAATGAAGAAAAGATTGACGCAGCTTCTCCTACCACAGCAAATTCAGTTTTTACTATTGATATTTGGCTCCAGTTAATCAGGAAGTGACAATTTTGTTCTCTTTGACTCACTGGATGGAAACGCTACTTTATTCGCACGTCTTTTATGCAATATTCCAGTTTTGTGCATACATTTAATTAGCGTCTTTGGATGGAAACGGATATTGACTTTCAGTATAACTACATTTTTTGATTGCAAAGCCATGACGCCAAATCATCTTGCATTCTTGCTTGTTGGTGGTTTTCCCTGTTGGAAAGAGGTACTTGTATTGAGGACTGTATGAATGCACTGAGTACTACGGTTCTATACCACCTTAAAGGACAGATTATCCAATTGATGTCCAAAGAATAGGAGGGGAGTAAAGAAGTCAGACACAAAATATTATGTTCAATAAAGGTATCAATTTCTTTAAAATTAATGTGTAAACATAAATAGTCACAATACAAATAAAATAAATTAAATAAAATCGCGTTGGCCCACGTAAATAATGAACAATTAACAGATAAGAATGACAATAATTACAGTACTGAGAGGTGGTAATATAGTGGTGAAATAAGTCCCAATAGTTTCAGAGAATAAGTCCAGCCTATAAACAGGAGGTGCAGTGATCACTTTAGCAGTCGATCCTTAGAAGTGATGCCATTCACCAGCATGCAACATTGTCCGGGTCTTATCTTCGTATGCCGTGAATGTATATAATGTATGATGGGTGTGTGTATTAAAGTAAGTGATCAGATGGATTTAAGTGTTTGTGTATATGTGTATGTGGTTCTGCAATGACGCACACCATAAAGTTCTGTCGAACTCCGAAGCAAATCACACCACATCTACATCCCATCCGATAAGATTCAGTCAAACTGCTCGCTCTGCGAATGCTGTACAGTCGTGGCCAAAAGTTTTGAGAATGACATAAATATTGGAAATTTGGAAAAGTTGCTGCTTAAGTTTTTTCAATAGCAATTTGCATATCCTCCAGAATGTTATGAAGAGTGATCAGATGAATTGCATAGTCCTTCTTTGCCATGAAAATTAACTTAATCCTGAAAAAAACTTTCCACTGCATTTCATTGCTGTCATTAAAGGACCTGAGATCATTTCAGTAATCGTCTTGTTAACTCAGGTGAGAATGTTGACGAGCACAAGACTGGAGATCATTATGTCAGGCTGATTGGGTTAGAATGGCAGACTGGACATGTTAAAAGGAGGGTGATGCTTGAAATCATTGTTCTTCCATTGTTAACCATGGTGACCTGCAAAGAAACGCGTGCAGCCATCATTGCGTTGCATAAAAATGGCTTCACAGGCAAGGATATTGTGGCTACTAAAATTGCACCTAAATCAACAATTTATAGGATCATCAAGAACTTCAAGGAAAGAGGTTCAATTCTTGTTAAGAAGGCTTCAGGGCGTCCAAGAAAGTCCAGCAAGTGTCAGGATTGTCTCCTTCAGCTGCGGGATCGGAGTGCCACCAGTGCAGAGCTTGCTCAGGAATGGCAGCAGGCAGGTGTGAGCGCATCTGCACGCGCACAGTGAGGCGAAGACTTTTGGAAGATGGCCTGGTGTCAAGAAGGGCAGCAAAGAAGCCACTTCTCTCCAAAAAAAAACATCAGGGACAGATTGATCTTCTGCAAAAAGTATGGCGAATGGACTGCTGAGGACTGGGGCAAAGTCATATTCTCAGATGAAGCCCCTTTCCCATTGTTTGGGGCATCTGGAAAAAGGCTTGTCCGGAGAAGAAAAGGTGAGCACTACCATCAGTCCTGTGTCATGCCAACAGTAAAGCATCCTGAGACCATTCATGTGTGGGGTTACTTCTCATCCAAGGGAGTGGGCTCACTCACAATTTTGCCCAAAAACACAGCCATGAATAAAGAATGGTACCAAATCACCCTCCAACAGCAACTTCTTCCAATAATCCAACAACAGTTTGTTGAAGATCAAATCATTTTCCAGCACGATGGAGCACCGTGCCATAAGGCAAAAGTGATATCTAAGTGGCTCGGGGACCAAAATGTTGAAATTTTGGGTCCATGGCCTGGAAACTCCCCAGAACTTAATCCCATTGAGAACTTGTGGTCAATCCTCAAGAGACGGGTGGACAAACAAAAACCCACTAATTCTGACAAACTCCAAGAAGTGATTATGAAAGAATGGGTTGCTATCAGTCAGGATTTGGCCCAGAAGTTGATTGAGAGCATGCCCAGTCCAATTGCAGAGGTCCTGAAAAAGAAGTGCCAACACTGCAAATACTGACTCTTTGCATAAATGTCATGTAAGTGCTTAATATGAAATAAATATGAAGTGCTTGTAATTATATTTCAGTACATCACAGAAACAACTGAAGCAAAGATCTAAAAGCAGTTCAGCAGCAAACTTTGTGAAAACTAATATTTGTGTCATTCTCAAAACTTTTGGCCACGACTGTACAAGTAATGCGAGTTACGTAATAATATTACTTTTGTAAGTAACAAGTATAGTCAGGGCTGGATTAACCAATGGGCATTATGGGCACAGGCCCAGGGGCCCATGCGCACTTGGGGCCCCTGCGAGGGGGATGCCGATTTTGGAGTGTCTATTTAGGCTAAGTGCAAATAGCGCACCTCGCTGGAATAAGCTATTTGAGTGATTCCCGGCCATCACTGTTTGATCGACAGAGACAACATAACTAAAGAGCGCAAGTTACAGCAGCGTGAGTGGCATAGCCCGTGAAGCGCATGGCAACATGTTTTGACGCGATCGATCATCAACCCAGTTCGAATCCAGCGTCTGATGAACTCATTCTTCTTTTTTTCCCCCATTACATGTCAGATTGGAAATACATTTATTTTTAACAGAAAGGAAATATTTTTGTTTAAAAATGAAAGCAACGAAGGAGAGAACAGGTATAGTGTGTGTGATTTCAGATACTTTCAGGTTTATAATCAAGTGCTTTTTGCCTACTCTTCATCACGAGGAAGACACATAGGAATCATTAATAAGTGCGTGTATTATGGAAGACTCAGATGCATAGAACTGGATTGGAGAGGTGTTATATCCAAATCATATGAATTATAAGTTTGTAGAAGTGTTTGTAGGAATGCCCTTCCAGCTGCAACCCAGTACTGGGAAACATCCACACACACTCATTCACACACATACACTACGGACAATTTAGCCTACCCAATTCACCTATAGCGCATGTCTTTGGACGTGTGAGGGAAACCGGAGCACCCGAAGAAAACCCACGGGGAGAACATGCAAACTCCACACAGAAATGCCAACTGACTGATATTTTAATTTCATGGAACCTTTAAGACTGATGATTGGCTGTTTCGACTGAAAGGTGGGACTACCTTCGCTGTGATGGCAATAATGAGTGTTGCACTTTTCCCCATTTATGGTAATGCGAGTGAAGAGTCTTTGTAAATCTGTAGTCTTTGGTCATACCCATGTCATAATACACATTTGTGTCTTTCTATGTGACAAACACACACATACACAAACACGTACTGGTGCTGTGGACCTCTCTGGTGTTCAGGTAGTCCAGGAATGGCACCACCAGCCCCTGACCCAGGTACAGTTTGACCAGTGTCATGGCAACGTCCTGCCGGCTGTCCACTGTCGTCACTTCCTCCAACAGCGTCAGTGGCGTCGCCTCGTCCACCTGACAATACACACAAACAACACACAAAACACACTTAGGCCCTGTCCACAGGTTGTTGCTAGAAGGGATACAGCTGTGGCCGGAAGTTAACGAGAATTGTTTATACTATTTATAAAATTCGTTCATTCATTTTCCTTCGGCTTAGTCCCTTTATTTATCAGAGGTCGTCACAGCGGAATGAACCACCAACTTATCCAGCATATATTTTACACAGCGAATGCCCTTCCAGCTGCAGCGCAGTACTGGGAAACACCCATACACTCTCATTCACACACACACACACTCATACACTACTGGCAATTTAGTTCATCAGTTCCCCTATAGCGCATGTCTTTGGACTGTGGGGGAAACCGGAGCACCCGGAGGAAACCCACGCCAACACGGGTAGAACATAAAGACTCCACACAGAAATGCCAACTGACCCAGCCGGGAACCAGCGACCTTCTTGCTGTGAGGCAACAGTGCTAACCACTGAGCCACCGTGTCACCCTTATTTATTAATTTATCCATTAATAGTATTTTATTAATGTCTAGCCCTACCTCAACCCCAACCGTAATGTAAAAACAGTAACTATACAGAGTATTATTCATGTTATTTATTAAATTACCCATTAAATTGTATTTTATTAACATCTACCCCAACCCTAAACCCAACCCTCACAGTAAAGTAAAAATATGAGTTATTCTTGTACATTGTCACAATTATTATGCTATATTGATGTGAGTATCCGCAGCTGTATCCCTTCTAGACTTTACCCTGTCCACATGAACGCGAGTATTTGTCAAAACCACACTTTTTTCTTAGCGTTTTGTCCACACAAAAATTTACACCAAACACGGAAGATGTGAATGAGGCAAATTTCGAACATTCCAGGCACACTTATCGCATGTTCTGCATTGTTTGAGTGTCAGAGTAATCCGCATCTGTTCTCACATTTGCATTGATTTGTATGCAATTTACTTGCGAAAATGCTTAATTCCCCATTTAGTATAAATCCAGCAAACAAGTGTCATTATCTCCTCCTGTTGGTTTTTAAAGTTTTTTTTTTTTTAAACAAAAGCGGGGAAAACTCATTCATTCATTTTCATCCACTTTTCCGGGGCCGGGTCGCGGGGGCAGCAGTCTTAGGAGAGAACCCCAGACTTCCCTCTCCCCAGACACTTCTTCCAGTTCCTCCGGGGGGATCCCGAGGTGTTCCCAGGCCAGCCGAGAGACATAGTCCCTCCAGCATCCTGGGTCTTCCTCGAGGCTTCCTCCCGGTGGGACATGCCTGGAACACCTCCCTAGGTAGGCATCCAGGAGGCATCCGAAACAGATGCCCGAGCCACCTCAGCTGACTTCTCTCGATGTGGAGGAGCAGCGGCTCTACTCCGAGCTCCTCCCGGGTGACAGAGCTACTCACCCTATCTATAAGGGTGCGCCCTGCCACCCTGCAAAGGAAACTCATTTCGGCTGCTTATATCCAAGATCTTGTCTTTCGGTCATGACCCAAAGCTCATGACCATAGGTGAGAGTAGGAACGTAGATTGACCGGTAAATCGAGAGCTTTGCCTTTCGGCTCAGCTCCTTCTTTACCACAACGGACCGGTACTCCGACCGCATTACTGCTGCTGCACTAATCCGCCTGTCAATCTCACGTTCCAGCCTTCCCTCACTCGTGAACAAAACCCCCAGATACTTGAACTGCTCCACCTGGGGTAAGGACTTTCCTCCAACCTGGAGATGGCAAACCACCTTTTTCCGGTGGAGCACCGTGGCCTTGGACTTGAAGGTGCTGATTCTCATCCCAGCCGCGTCACACTCTGCAGCAAACCGCCCCAGTGCATGCTGAAGATCCTGTGAACATCCTGTGGTCGCCGAACCAGACCCCCTCCAGCCCAAGGCTGCGCTTTGAAATTCTGTCCATAAAAATTATGAACAGAATTGGTGACAAAGAGCAGCCCTGCCGGAGTCCAACATGCACTGGAAACAAGTTTGACTTATTGCCGGTAATGCAAACCAAACTCCTACTCTGTTCATACAGGGACGAGACAGCCCTTAATAGAGCGCTCTGACCCCATACTCCCAGAGCACCTTCCAAAGAATGCCACGAGGGACACGGTCGAATGCCTTTTTCAAGTCCACAAAACACATGTTATAGTTGGAGCACACCCTCTGGTCCCGCTTCTTCCGACTCCCATGCAGAAAGTCGATGGTTCGATCCCAGCTTAGAGCGGGTTGGGTGGTGTAGGACCAGCGGGGTTACATTAGTGCCGTTACCCGGATGGGAGTGAGATGCCAGCTAGTGAAGTGCTGTGCAGGTAAACCTCACTCCTCTGACCTCTAAGGGTACTCTAGCGACAGACGCTAGAGGTCATGGTCTTTAGCCTCCTTTTTAGAGCAACCGATTCCCATGCGGAAGGTCGTTGGTTTGATCCCAGCTCAAAGCAGGTTGGGTGCAGTAGGACCGGTGGGGTTACATGGACATGGCCTTATTCACAGCACAGTGTGGGAGCTCAGAAAACCATCAGTTAGGGTTTCTAACTAACCTTAAACAGGGTTCCCACACTTCTTGAAAGTACTTGAATTCCAGATTTGGCTTGCACCATGTTAATTATTTTAAAGCATTTAGTGTGCTGTGGGTGTAAAAAATAAATAAATGTATGCTTTATTCATTCATTCATTTTCTTTTCGGCTTAGTCCCTTTATTAATCTGGGGTCGCCACAGCGGAATGAACCGCCAACTTATCCAGCATATGTTCTACGCAGCGGATGCCCTTCCAGCTGCAACCCATTTCTGGGAAACATCCATACACACTCATTCACACGCATACACTACGGACAATTTTAGCTTACCCAATTCACCTATACCGCATGTCTTTGGACTTGTGGGGGAAACCAGAGCACCCGGAGGAAACCCACGCGAACACGGGGAGAACATGCAAACTCCACACAGAAACACCAACTGACCCAGCCGAGGCTCGAACCAGCGACCTTCTTGCTGTGAGGCGAACGTGCTACCCACTGCGCCACCGCGTCGCCATGTATGCTTTAATGACATGTAAATATTCATTTGAAGAATAGCCATTTTGTGTTTAGGAACATTCGCTAACAGCTGTTTAATGCATCTTAACCCAGAGATTACACATTCATCTACTTCTTCAATTCATAGAGGAAGTGATTAGTTGATTTGGAGCTAAATTTGACAGACGTGACATCAGAGTGGCTAAGTGTTCATTAGTACTTCATTACAGGTCTCTGTTTGGCATTAAAAGCTGAAGCACCAGAACAAACTATAATTGTTTTCAGAATGACATCAACCTTTTATTTAGTATTTGTTTTTAGGATCTGAAACATCTTCAGTGTTTCATAAGTATATATATACACACACACACACACACACACGCACGCACGCACGCGCACACACACACACACACTTTACCTCAGATGGAGAAATGACGGCCTCCACCAGCAGATCCATCAGAGGCTGATAATAAACCGATGGAAGAATCCTCTCCTCCACCAAACGCACCTTCAGACGCAGAGCACCCAGTTTACCTCTGAAACACACGCACGTACACACACACGCACACACACACACAAAACACACAGTAAATGAATGTGAATGTGCTTTATAACACACACACTGTCAATGAACATGACTGTGCTGTATAACACACACACACACTGTTAATAAACGTGACTGCACTGTATAACACACACACACACACACACACACACACACACTGTTAATGAATGTGACTGCGCTGTATAACACACACACACACACACACACACACACACACACACACACACACACACACACACACACACACACACACACACACACACACACACACACACACACACACACTTCAGTCCTGTCCCCATTATTCACTCACTCTAAACTTTTGCTTGTGTTTTCCACAGAATGAAGAGCTTCATCCGGCACTGAGGGTGAGTGAATGATCATTTTAGGAGAACTTTTACATTCAGAGTCACCAGAAATACAGTAAAATCACGTTTATAATTTGGTTCTGTAGATGATGGTCTTTCAGAACCACTAGATTTTGAGATGCTGTGATTGGTCCTCTGGCTTAGTCTAGGTATCCAGTCGCATCATCTGCCAAGAAGACACGTAAACCTTTTATGTTGCACATCAATGAATCTAGTCCATTCGTGTCGTCTTATAGTATAAAAAAAGATTAATAAATTTAGATTAATTTATTAATAGTTTTATATATTTATATGAGTTTTTATGCATGTTTTCAAGATCATATGTGCATCTTGGACGTTCCATCAAGTGTTTTTAATGCAGTCTATATGTATATTGGTGTATACAAAGCTAAGGTCAATGTGTTAATATTTATAGTACAGGACTGTTGAATGCTTGATTCTGATTGGTTGATTAGTGTGCCATTATTGTCAGATAAATGCACAGCTAAAGTAGTTCCGGCAGGTTTTGAGTGCATTACAGCTCCATATCACTACGCTGAATGATTTCAGTGATTTCACAGCTACTGTACAACCAGTGTTGGGGAAAATTACTTTAGAAAGTAATGCATTACAATATTGAGTTACTCCTCCCAAAAAGTAACTAGCTGCTTTACTTAGTTTTACTTTTGAGTTACTTTTGCTTACCTGGCTGAGGCTTGATCTCTTTCAGGCCTTGCAGGGTTTTTTTTTTTTAATAGAGGAGCTTATATATGCTATTAACAACACACTGTATAGCCTACACCTTCATTTACCTTAAAAAACACATACAAAAAAAAGTATAATGCAGGATAATGTTATCTTCTGAGAACTCCAGAGCTATACATGCAGCATATATATTTCTGTCTGTTCCCGTGGGGAGCGCATTCTCTCATTGAGTGCATGATTCAATGTGACTATGGTTATTTTAATTCAGCAGTTTATTTTTTAAAAGCTAATTAATTAAAATAAAAAGTAACTCACATTACATTTTTAGAAAAGGTAACTAAAATATTATTACTTAAAGGGCACCTATTTTACCCCTTTTTCAAGATTTAAGATCAGTCTTTTGTGTCTCCAGAATGTGTCTGTAAAGTTTAAAACTCAAAACACCCATCAGATTATTTATTATACCTTTTAGAATCTGGGAAATTTCAGCTGTTAGGACACTGTAGCTGTTTTTGTTGACTGGGCCTTTAATGCAAATGAGCTGGTTCTCCCCACCCACTGTTCCCACGTGTGTGTCGGTGCCATAGAGATCGCTCTAATGCGTGTAGCCTTCACGTAGATAAACAGCACAGTGACACACAAGAATCAAGCAGATTTCGCTTACTACAGTAAGAACTTTCCCAACGGTTATTTGATGTATTTGTTGTGGAGTTAATTAAAGCCTTTCTGCAACGATGAGTCACACACAATGTTTTTGTTTTAAGTGTGCGCACACACACACGTTTAGCTTTGCACTGTTTTGCATGGCAAATGTGACAGGATACACTTTATTACTCACTGCTGTATGGATATCAGTTATGTTAATGTACAAATTAAACCTGATTTAATGTCCACAACCCAGGATTGCAGCATCTTCTTTTCTTTTCGGGATTGCAGCATCTTCTTGCACTGACATGCGGCTGTGGTGATGAATTAAAGCTATTTTACTGTCTTTACTACAAACATGCACTTTTTTAAAGACGTTTTAAACTTGTAAAACTCATTCTTGAGGAGCTGATGATCACAGAGAGCTGAACAGATCTTTTAATCCCAGTTGCTTTGCGCATGTCCTGTCTTGTTGATATGATTATACGTGTTACTATGGAGACATGTTAATACGAGTCTGTCAATCGATTCGGTGGGCGGGGACAACCGCACTCCTACGTCACGTTGCGGTCGGCCTCAAAATGGGAGGGGGTATTGAATCCTATTTTAACTGCTGTGGGAACTGTAGTTTAAGCGGAATAATGCCCTCCTGGCCATTTAATTATTAGAAAATAATGCACACTCAAATACACGTTATTATTAAAATAGTCCTTACGTAATGTCAGACAGGTTAAACTGATGCACTCACCTTCCCCAAAAAGTCATTCTTCCCCACCATGTCCCAGTCCCAGACCTCCACCGTGACCATTCCTCCCTCATCTTCATCAGCTTCATCCAGACAGAGCTCCAGAGTCTCATCCCAGTGAGGGAACCGCGTCTTCTTTATAATCTGACACAAGCACACATATATATTCTCATGTCACAATGCTTACATTTAGCAGATGCTTTTGTCCAAAGTGACTTACAATTAAGGAGGCATTCAGCGATTCAACAACAAGTGGCAATACACACAAGAAGTGCTAATTATACAAAGAAAAAAACTGAAAACCTGTAACAGGGCCCGAAATTAACCTTTTTGCTTGGTAGCACCAGTGCTCCTAACTTCAAAAATTTAGTCGCACCCACCAAAAATTATGAGCACAGTTACTACAAGTTTTATATTAACGGATTTATTGCATTTGAAATCAACACTAATCAGAACTAACAAACAAACAAAAAAAATCTGCATGCGCCCACCGGCCCTGCACGCATTGCTTGACGTGAATGAGATGAACGGAGTTAACGATAATAACTGCTGTTCTCACGGGGGTGTCTGATATTGCACAGATGCTATTGACATGTAACTTATTGTTTGCATCCGTCATCTTAATAGCAGTAACGGTCTTTTCATGAGCTGCAATATTAGTTTAATCTCAGTAAATGCAAGCCCTTTTGCGATAGTGAACGCGGTGCCAGTCGAACGACTGACAGCATCGTGACGAATAAATAAAGGATTAAATAACGTTAGAACATCTCGTGCTTAAAATGTGTAGATGTGGCAAACGCTGTTACCTGAAAACTCCATCCCACCGGCTTTACGGTAAATGGCTTTAGTCAATTTCAATTCAATTCAATTCAATTCATCTTTATTTCTATAGCGCTTTTACAAT
>CAIGQV010016716.1:4219416-4230462 GCA_903798115.1 Danio jaintianensis | reverse complement strand
TTTTTTTCTGGCTGCTACACTTATTTAAAACAAATGTAAAAATTAAATAGGTATGTGTGTGAGACAAACCTCTAAGACAACCTACTATAACACATTCAGTAAAAAAAAAAAAAAAGCTATTAAATAAAAATATGTGTGTATTTGTATATATTTTAGTCACTTATTTTGATTTTTTTTTTTTTTATTATATTCCATATTGCTTATTTGTACCATACATTTAATTTTATATTTGTGCATGCATTCATAAAAATAATGTTATTGTACTCCATAATGTTTACTTTTTACATTTAATTTTATGGTTTTGTTGATGCATTCAGTTTGAAAATCTTTTTTTTATTGTACTCCATATTGTTTAATTTTATTTTACATTTAATTTTATGTTTTGGCATGCACTCATGTTTGAGTTTTATTTTATTTTACAGGACATTCATATTTTTCTGACTGTTACGTCAACATTTTGTGTGATTTCTATTTTCATTTATTTATTTTTATTATTTATTTTTTGTTAAAATTTATATATCATTATAGTTTTCTTGTATTTTTCAAAGTATTATTATATATTATAAATATATTTAAATTAGGCCTGTCACAATAATTAATATATGGACTTATCGCACAACACATGGACATGACCTCAGTCATTTCTGGTGATGCAATATATATCGGCCACACATAAAACCAAATAAAAATCTCTATTGGAGGTGTCAGTGTCACTGTGGTTAAAACACTGCAGTATTTACTATAAATTATTATAGTATATTTTCATGTGGGTGTCTGACGACTGGAAATAGATCTGGTAGCAGATATCACAGCCTCTGTTACTCTTTACCTTGCACTTTTGTGTTAACATTTATTATTATTTATTTAGGATATGCCTTTCCACATTCTGATTCCAATGCCTCATTATTAAACTGATAAAATGACTATAATTAAATGAAATATTCTTAAGAATGAAATATGATGTGTTCTTTGGAAGAGTGCACTTGCATTGTGATCATATTCAAGTCAAGTCAAGTTGATTTATATAGCGCTTTTCACAATGTAGATTGTGTCAAAGCATCTTAACATAGTTCTAGTAAAGTCCAGTTTTCAGAGTTGAAGTTCTGTGTAGTTTAGTTCAGTGTGGTTTAAATTTCACTGCTGAAAGTTGAAACACTGTAGAGCAAATCCACCGAAGCACAGCTCCACGAGTCCCGATCCGAGCAAGCCGGTGGCGACAGTGGCGAGGAAAAAAAACTTCACCAATTGACGAAGTGAAGGGAAAAAAAAACCTTGAGAGAAACTAGGCTCTGTTAGGCACGACCATGTTTCATCTGGCCAAACTTCCTGTTCAGAGCTGCAGTCTAGGCACTGGAGCCTGAAGAAGCTGGACGTCCATCGTGGAGAAGCTGCAGGTGTGAGTAGGGCACCAGCGGGCGGTCAGGTTGGCCCGCAGGATCAATGTGGGGACTCGTTTATCACAGTGGTCATTCAGGAATCAGTCTCATGCACTCCATTTCTCCAATGCGACCACAGCATCAGCTCGGGATACGACCTGGTCCAGGATTATGGATACCTTGGGATCATCTCTTCACAGGTCTTGGATCGCATCAATGGCGCTGCATAGTCTCTAGGGACCTCGGAATGAGTATCCCCAGGTGGAAATAGAGAATAAAGAAAATAATTAGCGTAGCTGCTGTTCAGAGTGTATATAAACGAGATGCAAAAATGGAGTGTTATAGATGAAAACAGCAGTTAAATAAACAAACATGTAAAGCATATGAGAGTTTCTAACACAACGTCATATCATATTATATTGTCATTCTGGCATTATATAATGAGTGGCATAAAAATGTCTTAAAAGGACAATAATATCGTTTAACACAATATTTTTGGTGCAATATATCGTACAACAAAAAGTAGATATTGTGACAGGCCTAATTTAAATATTATTGTTTAATATAAAAGTTTGTTTGCACCATTGAATAAAAAAGAAATTACAACTTTTGACATCAACAGTTCGGAGTTGACATCTCATAATTCTGACTTTTTTGCATTATATTCATAATACAAATGTGTGTGCCTAAAGAGTTGAATCACAAAAATAAAGAAGTAGCCGAAGCAATGCAAACAAGTCAAAGAACGAAGTGCAGGTTGTAGTGTGTGTAGTTTTGTGTTATCATATCCCGTATCTACACTGACACCACACTGAACACGTCCTGTCAAACACTGCTTTAATATTTAATGCATGTGTAAAGGAGTCTGATAACACTCACACCTGCAGCTGCCACACACAAACACACGCACACTCATCATCATCATCTGTGTGTGTGTGCGCGTGTGTTTTCTTAATCACAGACGTGTCATAATAACTGAGTGAATGCTGTACATTCACACTCTGCTGGTTTACAGTAGTGGAGTTTATTCAGTGTGAACTGTATGTGTGTGTTTGTGAAACACGAGTCTGTGTGTGTGTGGAAGTGAATAACTGTGGTCTACAGTGCCACCTGCTGTCACAAACACACACACAAAAACACTGCATTTACATTAAAAGCCCTCCTTAGTGAGACAAAATTATTTGCCCTCCTCCGTATTCATATTTTTTTATAACTCATTTCTAATAACTAAATAAATATAATGATAAATTTATAATCTAATTCATAAAAAAATTAATTTATAATCTAATCAATTTCTTTTCTTTTTGCCATGATGACAGCACATAATATTTGACTAGATATTTTTCAAGACACTAGTATTCAGCTTAAAGTGACATTTAAAGGCGTAACTAGGTTAATTAGGGTAAAGATAGGATAATCAGGCAAGTCATTGGTTTGATCTGTAGACAAGGGGTGTCAAAGTCAGTTCCTGGAGGGCCGAAGCCCTGCACAGTTTAGTTCCAACCCTGCTCCAACACGCTTACCTGTAGGCTTCAAACAAGTCTAAATGACTCAATTAGTTTGATCAGGTGTGTTTAGTTAGGGTTGGAACTAAACTGTGCAGAGCTGCGGCCCTCCAGGAACTGACTTTGACACCTGTGCAGTAGACCAGGGGTTCCCAAACTTTTTCATATGAAGGGCCAAAAACCAAATATCACTGATAGCCGTGGGCCGCAAATAAATATACCAAACTATATTACATTAAAGTCGCCATGGGTAATTTACTAATTTATTTCCTAATACTTAAACATAAATAGGGGCGTCACGGTGGCGCAGTGGGTAGCACGTTCGCCTCACAGCAAGAAGGTCGCTGGTTCGAGCCTCGGCTGGGTCAGTTGGTGTTTCTGTGTGGAGTTTGCATGTTCTCCCCGTGTTGGCGTGGGTTTCCTCCGGGTGCTCCGGTTTCCCCCACAAGTCCAAAGACATGCGGTACAGGTGAATTGGGTAAGCTAAATTGTCCGTAGTGTATGTATGTGTATGAATGAGTGTGTATGGGTGTTTCCCAGTGATGGGTTGCAGCTGGAGGGGCATCCGCTGCATAAAACATATGCTGGATAAGTTGGCGGTTCATTCCGCTGTGGCGACCCCTGATTAATAAAGAGATAAAGCCGAAAAGAAAATGAATGAATGAATAAACATAAATAGAAAACATTACTCTGAATCATATTAACTAATGCAGTATAACTTTTTTTTTAATTATACTTGCAATAAAAACATAAACAATCACATTTATAACACGTTGGGAGTTTAGTGCTGAATCAAGTGCTGAGTCAAGCGGAACCTGCTTTTGCCTTGATTTGCTCACCAAAGTCCTTTGTCCGTTGGGTGACAGTTTTAAACCAAATCTGATGAAATGACACTATTTAAATTGAAACGTTTAATTTTAGTTAGCCTTTTTTGGTAGCTTAACAATAAAACAAACACATTCAATTAGAAATAAGAGTCTCAAAACCATCCCCATCCTTCTCCCTCTCTTCTCAGATGGGATGGCGGGTCAAATCAAAGGTTACCATGGGTTACCTAGTTTGGGCATCTCTGCTGTAGACAATCCAAAACAAATATTACTTAAGGGGGCTAATAATATTGACCACAGCAGTTTTTCCTTTTTTTCCCAGTCAAAATTAAAGATATAAGACTTTCTCCATATATAATAATAAATACTATCCTGTAATTGCATTGCTCTGATAAACAGCACTTGGGAAATATTAGAAAAAGAATTAAAATTTCACAGAAAGGCTAATAATTGTTCATTTTTAAAAACTGTACACTGATAAATGTAATCCATAATCAGAATGCAAAATAATGGATTTTTAATAATCTTTTTATTTAGTCGAATATATCTTTTATGTTTAACATCTATACATTATTATTCATTCATTTTCCTTCGGCTTAGTCCCTGATTTATCAGGGGTCGCCACAGCGGAATGAACCACCAACTTATCCAGCATATGTTTTACGCAGCGGCTGCCCTTCCAGCCGCAACCCAGTACTGGGGAACACCCATACACACACTCATACACTACGGCCAATTTAGTTCATCAATTCCCCTATAGCGCATGTGTTTGGACTGTGGGGGAAACCGGAGCACCCGGAGGAAACCCACGCCAACAGCGGGAGAACATGCAATCTCCACACAGAAATGACAACTGGCCTAGCTGGGACTCAAACCAGCGACCTTCTTGCTGTGAGGCCACAGTGCTAACCACTGAGCCACTGTGCCGCCCATCTATACATTATTGCTATCATAATTCACTAGCATTTTCAGAATAGATTGATGTAATTCATTGGTTGATATTGTCAGCTCAAACAATTGTTTGTTTAAACGTAATCAAACCGTAATCGCGGAAGTAGTCTGAATAAATACGTTGCCATCATTTTGTGTAATTTACCAGATGACATTATATACTTATATACTTTTCATCATATACTTTGTAATTACTAATATTGTTTGTAAGTGTTTTGTTCTCTTGCATCTCTCAGATCATAATGAGTGATTAATGTGTGTGTGCAGTGTGTGAATCTCGTCAGCGCGCTGTGTTTCTGCCGTCGGTCATCATGAAGGAAGGTTTCCTGCAGAAACACAAGGCTGAAGGCCCTCAGCTGCTCAAACGCTTCACTTTTAAGAAACGCTATTTCTGGCTGAGCTCAGAGTCGCTGTCCTACGCCAAGAGCCCCGACTGGCAGGTCTGAACTCTCACACAAACACGCATACTTCTGTTTTCATTTCAGTGTTTCCTAGTTTTGTTTGGAAGCTTGTTGCCACCCTGGTATAAATGGTATAAATATACAGTTAAAGTCTGAATTATTCGCCCTCCTGTATATTTTTTCTGTTTAATGGAGAGATTTATTCAACACATTTCTAAACATGATAGTTTTAATAACTCATTTCTAATAACTGATTTATTTTCTCTTTGCCATGATGACAGCACATAATATTAGACTAGATATTCTTCAAGATACTAGTATTCAGCTTAAAGTGACATTTAAAGGCTGAACTAGGTTAATTAGGGTAAAGTTAGGGTAATTAGGCAAGTCATTGTATAACAGTGGTTTGTTCTGGAGACAATCCAAAACAAATATTGCTTAAGGGGGCGAATAATATTGACCTTAAAATGGCTTTAAAACAATTAAGAACTGCTTTTATTCTAGCAGAAATAAAACAACTAAAACTTTCTCCAGAAGAAAAAATATTATAGGAAATACTGTGAAAAATTCCTGAATCTGGTCAACATCACTTGGGAAATATTTGAATTCACAGGAGGGCGAATAATTTAGACTTCAACTGTATATAGGGTAATTGCTTGAGTTTATTTTTAATATCTCTATTTTTATCTTAATATATTGTAACATCTACCTCATATCAGTGTAATATTTTACATACAAGTAATTGTTTTCTGTCTTAGATTATAAAGATTTTATTGCCACATTTCTTTGTCTCATATATATCAAAAGAGAGAAAACATATCATATTGAGAAAAAAATATACTATGTTCTAATTAAACATATGGGTAGTGGGTAGCACGATCGCCTCACAGCAAGAAGGTCGCTGGTTGGCATTTCTGTGTGGAGTTTGCATGTTCTCCCCGTGTTGGCGTGGGTTTCCTCCGGGTGCTCCGGTTTCCCCCACAAGTCCAAACACATGCGCTATAGGGGAATTGGGTAAGCTAAATTGTCCGTAGTGTATGTGTGTGAATGAGAATGTATGGGTGTTTCCCAGTGATGGGTTGCAGCTTGAAAGGCATCCGCTGCGTAAAACATATGCTGGATAAGTTGGCGGTTCATTCCGCTGTGGCGACCTCAGATTAATAAAGGGACTAAGCCGAAAAGAAAATGAATGAATGATAAATAAACAAATATGGGGTGTGAATAATTTTGGACTTGACTCGCTTACACACATTCATACATACAGTCATGTATGTAAATATTACCCCTTTTTATCTTTACTTTGAAATATTTTATTTTTCAGTTAACATTTAATTTATTAATCTATTTCAATTAACATTTTGTTGATGGCTTTAGTTTTATTTAACAGTCATGAACCTGAAAAGCTGCTTAATATACACTAGAGGAAACCGCATGATTGTCCATCTGCCTGACTCTGCCGCTCACCCACATTCACACTCTTTAACTGTGTGTGTGTGTGTGTGTGTGTGTGTGTGTGTGTGTGTGTGTGTGTGTAGGTCCGCTCCACCATCCCCATTGCACGTGTGTGTGCGGTGGAGCGTGTGGATGAAAATGCCTTTCAGCTGCAGAACGTCATGCAGGTCATTACACAGGACACTGATGGACAACTACACACCACATACCTGCAATGCAAGGTGAACACACGCACACACACACACCCACACTGATGGACAACAACACACCACACACCTGCATTGCAAGGTGGACACACACACACACGCACGCACGCACGCACGCACACACACACACACACCGATGGACACACCACGTACACTCACAGTCATAGACACAAACACACTCACAGACAAACACATACACACATTTGTCTTTCTGAATTGAGGAGACACTCTATAGATATTCTGGTTTTACTATACTTGAGGACCACACACACTCCGGGTCAAACACAGATTTGATCGTCAAAGCTTTAATAAATCATAATCATATTCATGAATTAAGATCATGTGGATTTTTGAATTGAGATCTTTCAACGAATAATGATGCAGATCTGCTTGTAACTCTGAGGTGAATCAGATGTACTGTACATGTTTAGAAGTAGATCCAGATATCACATACTGTATGATATAAAAAACATATCTAGAAGTGGCTCAGAACAGATGTGGGGGGAAAATAAGTCACATTTCATGCAGATGTGTTCTGGGAGTAAAAAAGTGGCAATTTAAATAAAGCCACAGAATCCTGTGGTAACATTACATATGTCTTTTTATTATTTATTTATTATTTTATTTGAATTATTTATCATTTTATTTTTGCCCTTGGTGAGTGAAAGTAATAACATTTGTGTATGTGTGTGTGTGTGCGTGCGTGCGTGCGTGCGTGCGTGCGTGCGTGCGTGTGTGTGTGTGTGTTTCAGAATGTGAATGAGCTGAATCAGTGGTTGTCTGCCATCAGGAAGGTCAGCATCTATAATGAACACATGCTGTCGTCGTTTCACCCTGGAGCTCATCCAGGAAACAAGTGGACGTGCTGCCTGCAGCCCAACCGCACAGGTGTGTGTGCGTGTGTCTGCGATGTAAGAAATAACTAACAACGGGCTGTTAAATTATTAGAAAATAATGCAAACGGGCAGTTACAGCTCAGGTAGGGCTGCACGATGCTGGAGAAATATGTGATACTGTTGTTATTGCAATAATATTTCTTACGATATAACATTTCAACGGAAGTCCTAAGAGGCCATGCATTAAAATATTTTTTCTCTCTTGTTATGTCGTGATCTCGACATAACAACTCGTTTTCTCGTGATCTCGACATAACAACTCGTTTTCTCGTGATCTCGACATAACAACTCGTTTTCTCGTGATCTCGACATAACAAAAAGTTATGTCGTGATCACAACTTATTTATGTCACATGTATACAACAATTCACCGATCATTGCATTCAAATAAGGAGACCACTATCCTTCCTGCTTAATTTTCTTTAACTCTTCACCCTTGATTCAAACCATGTACATCTGTAATGTCAAACTTCAGAAATGCTGATGGCCCAACAATCTTCATATATATGCCAAAAATCGTATGTCTTTTTCGCTCCCCTCTGATGCTACATAGATGGTTCATAGAGACCAGTTTGTTGTTAAATTTGCACTCTGATCTAACTGAGGTTGTGACACTATAAGCACTAGTGTTAGAACTGCTATATTATTTCCTTTACTGAAAAACTAATTTCTTATTTATCATCTTAAATTAGATTTCATGTTAATAGTATGCCTGATTTTTTCAGTCCTTCTTGTTTTGTAATTTCTCAACTCTTTCTATTGTATTATCCTATATCTAATTAGCACTAAACCAGTCATACTTAAAGTCATCATATGTTTCATTATTTGTAGCAATGATGTTTTATTTATTTAAGTCTTTTAACTTAGCTTATATGGACCTGCAGATAACTAAATCCTACACATGCTATAACAATATCCATCACAAAATCTTCTAAAACCTTTTAAACCCTTTTTGGTGTGTGTATCCTGTTTATCAGCCTATGTACTGTAAGTGTAACCAAGTGTCTACCCTCCTCTGGTAATTGCCTAAACAGAAATCAATTACTTTAACAAATTTGGTATCTGGAAGAACATATTTCAGTACAGTGTGTGTAAGGAACCTCTGCTGAAAAAATCCTCTTTCACTGATCGCTCTTAAATCATAAACTATACACAATCTACTTTTGTCTGTTTTGACTAATGCCATCATCAAAAATTAATTCAAATCAAATTCTCATTAAACACATTTTATTAGTCACCTACACAATCATAACCTGAATTGAAATTGAATTTAAATAGAAATGTCATAAACATATCTAGGTGTTTCTATTAATTGCTCCTGTTTTCTCAAAAAGTTCCAATAATACCTCTTTCAGCATCTAGTAGACCTGCATCTGATTTAATTTGAATTAATCCTCCCTGTTCTTGCTAATTTTGTCTGCCTCTAATTCCTGAAATGATAATCATTATTAAAAATTGATACTTACCTAAATAATTTCCTTTCTGAGCTATTTATCAATTTGCATGTTATATTGATTTGCGTTTTTCACTTTCAGCTCCTAATTCCTTCCTGCTCTCACATCAAACTGGTTATGCATTCATTTTTGTTGTAGTTTGTTTACAAGTTAAAATTATTTATTTCTTTATAGGTTCCTCTCTGTCTTTTCTGATTTTTCTTGATTAGTCCTTAATACTTTTTGCTTTTAATTATTTATTACTATATGGTTATTTGTGAAACAAAATCAGTTTTCTTCGTCAGTACACCTGTCCAACTGCTCGTTAACGCAAATTTCTAATCAGCCAATCACATGGCAGCAACTCAATGCATTTAGGCATGTAGACATGGTCAAGACGATCTGCTGCAGTTCAAAATGAGCATCAGAATGGGGAAGAAAGGTGATTTAAGTGACTTTGAACGTGGCATGGTTGTTGTTGCCAGATGGGCTGCTCTGAGTATTTCAGAAACTGCTGATCTACTGGGATTTTCACGGATAATAGAAGATTGGAAAAACGTTGCCTGGTCTGATGAGTCTTGATTTCTGCTGCCACATTCGGATGGTAGGGTCAGAATTTGGCGTCAACAACATGAAAGCATGGATCCATCCTGCCTTGTATCAACGGTTCAGGCTGGTGGTGGTGGTGGTGGTGTAATGGTGTGGGGGATATTGTCTTGGCACACTTTTGGCCCATTAGTACCAATTGAGCATTGTGTCAACATCATGCCTACCTGAGTATTGTTGCTGACCATGTCCATCCCTTTATGACCACAGTGTACCCATCTTCTGATGGCTACTTCCAGCAGGATAACGCGCCATGTCATAAAGCGTGAATCATCTCAGACTGGTTTCTTGAACATGACAAGGAGTTCACTGTACTCAAATGGCCTCCACAGTCACCAGAACTCAATCCAATAGAGCACCTTTGGGATGTGGTGGAACGGGAGATTCGCATCATGGATGTGCAGCTGACAAATCTGCAGCAACTGCGTGATGCTATCATGTCAATATGGACCAAAATCTCTGTGGAATATTTCCAGTACCTTGTTGAATCTATGCCACGAAAGATTAAGGCAGTTCTGAAGGCAAAAGAGGGTCCAACCTGGTACTAGTAAGGTGTACCTAATAAAGTGGCCGGTGAGTGTAAAGCGCATGTGTTGGGAGGAAACCCACGCCAACACGGGGAGAGCATGCAAACTCCACACAGAAATGCCAACTGGCCCAGCTGGGACTCGAACCAGCAACTTTCTTGCTGTGAGGCCACAGTGTTAACCACTGAGCCACCCTGCTGCCCCTTAAGGTAAGTGGTTGCAAACAATTTGAATGGGCTAAATTAGTTAAATTTAGCAATGGTCAACTTTTATTTGTTTGTTTAAATTCAGCCCATATACATTGTTTGCAACCACTTACCTTAAAACAAATGTAGTAAATCTAATAAATCTTTTTTAGTGTACTAAAGCAATTCCAGCGTTATTGATGTGACATTTGCAGTAAAAACTCAAAACATAAATTCACAGAGGAAGTATATGTTAACATTATATTGAAACGTCTGTTTATATTTTCCAAAACTACTAACCACAGAGTTCTGGGATCAGAAAAATATCAGTCTGTAAACACTTCTTTATATTTTAAATGAGGGAAATAAACATGCGTAATGGATGTGACCGAAAAAGTCTGTGAGTATTCACTATACAACATACTTCACAGAAATTCTGTGAATTAAACTGCACAACCCAAAAAAATAATGCTCATCAAAAGGATAAAAGCTGGCTCTCTATAGCAGTGGTTCCCAACAGGGGGGGTCCTGGCCCACAAGGGGGCCTCAGTGAATTCTGTGGGGGGTCGCGTCAGTGGACAATAAGGAGAACGATCATGTTGCCTTAGTTTATTTTATACCCTGGCTGACCCTTCGGTTCGAGTCTTGGCTGAGTCAGTTGGCATTTCTGTGTGGAGTTTGC
>CAIGQV010016716.1:4194023-4219316 GCA_903798115.1 Danio jaintianensis | reverse complement strand
CCCCCCCCCCCCCAAAGAAAATGGACACATTTGTAATTCGTCCCCCTCAAAAAAGACAGAGTCTCACTGATTCGCCTTCAGCAGCTAATACTAATGACCCAAGAATACTGGACCCAGGTGAGGAAGCTCCAAACATTTTGGGTCGCAGCGCTAGCAATACTGGAAACACGAAATGCAGGAAATACCAAGATAGTTTGCTGAACTATGGTTTTATTCCATTTTCTTGAAGCATAGAGTCCCTGACCCAGCCACAGTGTATTATCACGAGAAAACCTTTCTGTGCAAGTTTTGCTTTTTTTGTAATAGCAATATCTGGCAACACTGCGCACATCGCTCACTCTAGAGTTGTTTTTTGCTTTAACCCACACTGAAAAAAGTGATTCATTTCAATTTATTTAAGGTAAGTGGTTGCAAACAATTGATATGGGCTGAACAGACAACAGACAAATTAAGTTAAACATTACTACATTTATTTTGTTTGTTTAAATTCAGCCCATATCAATTGCTTGCAACCTTAAATTAGTAAATGCACTGAAAAAAATTATTAATTGGATGTATATGAGTGCTGTTGCTCAGTGTGATGTTTTTGTTTGTGTGTGTGTGTGTGTGTCTGTTTTAGCGTCGGGCTGCAGTCGCACTCATTCTGCTGTGACTCTGGGCGACTGGAGTGACCCGTTAGATCCTGATGCTGAGGCTCAGATCATTTATAAAGAACTGCTGCAGGGCCGAGACAAACTCAGGTGTGTGTGATGCTGTGATACTGAACACATCCAGCAGAAGGCGCTGCTGTATTCATTCAGACTGATCTGAGGCCAGTCATTCACTTTATACTGAGATGTAGAAAACATTAGAAAGAAAGTGCAAGAAAAGCTTGCAAGAAAAATCACATGTTTTTAGTGAAAAATGTAAGTATTTTTTTGTATCATCTGTTATTGTTGTATGAGCCCACATAAAAAAAATACTATAGTAATTTATAGTAAATACTAGTGTTTATGAACCATACTAGCTTTTTTATTCAATGCAACCTAAGTCACTTTTAATAAAAATGTATGTAAAATTCATAAATGTAATATATGCATAGAGTAGTATGCGTTCGACCTTATCAAAATTGTCCTAAAACTATTCAACAACTCCCATTCTGGGTAAATTATGTTTATTTGACATTACAGTGATGAGAATAAGTGGATTAAATGTTAATTGTCAATGAAATCCAATTTTAATTGTTACAAAATGAGTAATTGTTTAAAGATCATTGATATACTACCATATGTTTTGTTAATGTGTATTTATAGTATTTATTATCATATAATTGTAGCTTTAGAAATTTCCTTTTTTTTATTTTCCTTAATTTTTTTAATGTCTATATTATTTTTATTTAGTTTTAGTTTTAGTTTTTTTAATTCAAGTTATGCTAAACAAAATGAGTAATGTGGCAATAAGCTGAATAAATGCTTTAAAAATGCGTTTTTAATGTGCATTTATATGTAAGCGTAAGTTTTTGACCGTTCTAAAGCATAAAAATATAATATATATATAAATATATAATATGTTTGCAGATATTTAAGAAACATGCTCAGTGAACGTTCTTGTTTATCTGAAAAACAATGCTGAAGTCAGATATTCTGCTTTGAAAATGTGCGTTACGTGCCGGAACGTCTGTCTTTGTTTTGGTTCTTTTGGTTCTTGGTTCCACTGCTACTTTAGCCAATTATATTTCAGCACCCCGGGTTGCCTTGCTGGAAAACAGCGTACTTCATTCATTCAGTCAGGAAGGCTCTCAAAGTATATGTCCGTGACAGAAATGCGACCTCCGGTGGACAGTAGCAGACTCTGAAATGAGATGCAGATTCAGAGTTCCACATGAGGATATTAATTAGCAAATAATATAAATATTAGGAACGTAAACATTAGGTGAGCAGGTTACATTGTAACCCCGTATCCTAACAACACGCTTTGTGACAAGATTTGCAGTGATCAGCAATTTGGCTGTTTGCACCAGACGAAACACGACAGAAATGTAAATACAGCCATTCAGAAGCACAGAATATGCACTCACTCACCAAATGGTAAGGTTTATAATCTAATTAATACATATTAAACCTCTTTAACATTATTAAATGTAGATGCTGAATCACTGATATGTGTTGGTTTGCATTATTTCACAGTTCTAGAGTTCAATTTCAGACGGTTTATTTTATTTTCCAGATCTGAGGTGAACTATCTGCTGCTGCTTTCAGTAGTACGGCAATAAATGTCATGTAAAATGGCATTCAAACTCACATTATTAGCATTTAACACTGAATAAAGCACATGAGCTGTACCTGAGCTGATCATTGTCAGTTTTCTGTTGTTCAGCTGTGAGAAATAGAAGCCGTTTCTAATATATCAATTTGAGGTGTTGGTTAGAACAAAAACTCCTTTTAATATGGAGAATAATCCTTCTATCGCGTGCCATTGCTTTTATCTAGAACACTATTTAAATCAGCCTTTAGGCTCGATAGTCAAACTCGCTCCTGTTGCTCCTCAATCTGGCAACCTGCGCTTGTGTGTGTTTTGATCCAGGAATGCAATACCTAGTTCAACCACTGGGTGTCAAACTTACATACTGCACCTTTAATTAACAATTTACAGTATGAACAATAACTACTCTTTGTGACACAGGGAGCAGTACCTGGAGACACAGGAAGTGGAGTCAGCAGAACAGGAAGTGGGTCAGCCTTCATCAGGTCAGACTCTTCACACGTGTTCATCTGTAGATCTGAGACATGAATGATAACATAAATCATCTTTCTGCTGTGTGTGTGTGTCAGTGTGTGTTCAGGCTCGGTGTGAACGCTCTTGTGTCCTCACCGCTCGTCTGCTGGATATCGTGCTGGATTTAGAGCGAACGCATTCGACTTTCCAGAGCCGAGAAGCAGACGAGAGCAGAGATCAGCTCATCCTCACCACACATACATGATGGAGAATCTACACACACACACGATAGCCAATCTACAGCACAGACTCTACTGTACTATTATGCAATGTTTCTGAGTCAAACTCCGCGCACTGATGAATGTCTGTGGAAGCATTTTTACGTATTTGTACTTGAATCTCGATGCTCTGGGGTGAATTTTTAACCAGACGCTCGACTGTAGCTTTTCAGATCCGCTGACTGTGTGTGTGTTTGTATGTGTGATGATCTGCATGGCTTTACACTAAACATCACAAACATATATTTTATAGCTCACTAAAAACACTGCAAAAAAGATTTTCTTTAGAGTTTTTGTCTTGTTTTTAGGACAAATATCTAAAAATTTGGAAATCAAGAAGTCAAAAATATAGTATTATTTCTGAAATAATAAGTCACTTACTAGCAGATTATTTAGCTTTTTCATTCATTCATTCAATTTCTTTCGGCTTAGTCCCTTTATTCATCAGGGGTTGCCACAGCGGAATGAACCACCAACTATTCCAGCATATGTTTTACGCAGCGGATGCCCTTCCAGCTGCAACCCAGTACTGGGAAACACCCATACACACTCACATTCACACACACACTCATACACTACGGCCAATGTAGTTCATCAATTCCCCTATAGCGCATGTGTTTGGACTGTGGGAGAAACTGGAGCACCTGGAGGAAACCCACGCCAACACGGGGAGAACATGCAAACTCCACACAGAAATGCCAACTGGCCCAGCCGGGACTCGAATCAGCGACCTTCTTGCTGTGAGGCCACAGTTCTATCCACTGAGCCACCGTGCCGCCCCATTTAGCTTTTTTTTTTTTAAGGCAAGAAACT
This sequence comes from Danio jaintianensis, assembly GCA_903798115.1. NCBI lineage: Eukaryota > Metazoa > Chordata > Actinopteri > Cypriniformes > Danionidae > Danio > Danio jaintianensis. Next base: position 4,215,531 of record CAIGQV010016716.1, on the reverse strand, counting down.
AAATTTTATATTTGTCTATGAAATTCTTTCATTCATTTTCTTTTCGGCTTAGTCCCTTTATTAATCAGGGGTCGTCACAGCGGAATGAACAGCCAACCTATCCAGCATATGTTTTACACAGCGGATGCCCTTCCAGCTGCAACCCATCACTGGGAAACATCCATACACACTCATTGACACACATCCACTACGGACAATTTAGCTTACCTAATTCCCCTATAGCGCATGTCTTTGGACTTGTGGGGGAAACCGGAGCACCCGGAGGAAACTCATGCGAACACGGGGAGAACATGCAAACTCCACACAGAAACGCCAACTGACCCAGCCGAGGCTCGAACCAGCGATCTTCTTGCTGTGAGGCGAACGTGCTACCCACTGCGCCACCGTGCAGCCTTGTCTATGAAATGATTTTTGATTTAAGAATTTTTAGATATTTGGACTAGAAACGAGACAAAAGCTCTAAATAAGAACAGCATTTTTTGCAGTGAACACACATAATACTTGAATTAAAATAACTGAAATAAACTTGTTTTATTTCAGCCAGTTGCCAAAGCAACCTCTAACTTTCAACTTGTTTATATTAAAATAACTCAAAAGGAAATCAAATTGTATAAAACAAACTATTTAAAATATCCACACTACCGGTCAAAAGTTTGGGGTCAGTAGGATTTTTAAATGTTTTAAAATCAGCTTCTCCTGCTCACCAAGGCTGCATTTATTTCATCAAAAATACAGTACACACTGTAAAAGTGTGAAATGTTATTGCACTATAAAATAACTGTTCAAAAGTAGTTCATAATTAAATTTAATCATTTATTCCAGTGATTTTAAAGATGAATTTTCAGCTTCATTACTCCAGTCTTCAGAGTCACATGATCCTTCAGAAATCACTCTAATATGAATTATTATTATTATTATTATTATTAATAATAATGGTAATAGTAATAAAAGCAGTATTGACTGGAGTAATAATTTCATTTGAAACTACATACAATAAGAAAGCAGTTATTTAAAATTTTAATAAAAATGTAACTTATTTTTTTACATTTAATAAATGGCGCCTTGATGAACAGAATCATTTTCTTAAAAAAAATAAAAAAAAACTGACCCCAAACTTTTGACCGGTAGTGTATATACTGTAACAAACATGACAAAAAAAACAACAATTTAAATGGAAAAAAATCAATAATGTAAAAAGTAATGTTTTTGACAAAGGTTTTATTTCTTAACCAGAATTAAGTAGTTTTATTCAACATTTACTAATACATTATTAAAATGAAAAGTTGCATCTGATAATGTTACCAGTTTAATTACCATAGTTAATATGAAATCAAAAATAAATGTTGCTATAAAAGAAACGCTAAATTCTGTAACAATTTGCTCAGTAGTTAATGTTTGATGATGGTAATCTCAATGTTTGCTGACACATTGTTAAAATGAAAACCTTATGTGTTAATATTTATATGGACATAGATTAACATGAAAAAAAAAATAAGGTTAATAGGTTAACATTAATTAATGCATTAACATTTAATAATTGTTTTATGTTAACAATATTAAATAAAAATGCAACAGTTAATTTATCTACTAAATATTAAAACCATAATAGTAATTTTGAAGAATATTGTAGTTTTTTGCCAAGTAATTTATAAACTAAGTATATAAATAATATGCCAAGTATATTATAAACTAATTAAAAAATATTAAGACAAAAAATAATACTGTAACAAATGTATTGCTCATCGTCAATTTTAATTACAACCATTTAACAGATGTGAGCTAACATGAACTCTTTTATTTTATTTAACTTTTCTTATTTAAAAAAAATATATATATTGTCAAATAAATTGCTTACTGTAAAATAATGCATTACCTAATTAACTAAAATTAACTTTATAAAACCTAACTAAAGTTAACTGATTATTTAAAACATTTCATCTAAAGACAGTGAGCAGCGTCTGATTGCTTTTGGACACTAGAATCTATTTCATTTTGTTTGGTTTGTTGGCTTTTCTTCCATGCAGGTGAACCAGTTCCTGACCAAATGAACCTGAATTCATAATGTAACTGTAATATTTTTATATTTGCACACAAGGACTGGTGTATTTCTGTACTGTTTCACTTCTCAAATGAACCCGAGCAGCTGTTCTAGATGTGCCATTGCTGTGGACTTAACCAGGTTAGCGGTGTACAAAGTGAAACGGGGTCAGCGGTGCGGTGTTTGTGTTCGCTGTAGATCTTTCTCCATCAGTTACTTGCTTCATTTAGTCTGATTCTGGTGGGCTTGTTGATTTGTGAACACACACGATCTGATTTGGAAGCTTTACATTGTGCCAAACAGTACTTTTGTTTTGGCCAAATGTATATGTAAGAACTGCTTTTATGTGCAGTATTTTGCTTTTGTTGGATATTGTTTGGACGGAGAGAGCATCTGCTGTGCCTGTTGACTATAAAAGACATAATTTACACCAAACTGCAGAATAAAGTGTGTTTCTTTCTCGGGTGTGTGACCTCAGATTATTCATAAACATACTATATAGGTGTTTTTGAACCATACTGTAGTGAAGAGTATGATAGTGTAATGCATTTACAACTCTTTGTTAATGCTCTAGCATACTGTAGTATTAACTATCATGATAAAATAATACATACCGTAGTATACTTTAGTTTTTACTACAGTAAACTGGAGTATCGTAGTATAATATACTCTACAGTTGTAGAAAACTACAGTATTGGGTTATTTTTTGCATTACTATAGCTATGTTATTATAGCAACTGTAGAATCACCACAATAGATTAATTCAAGTACTTTACTATAGTATGGTTCAAAAACACTACAGTATATAGTATAAATTACTATAGTATCTTTTGATTTGGGTTTATGCTGCAGTTATATTACCGTTCACACGAGCACGGTGCTGTTTATTAGGTTCTCCATGGCACAAGCACACAATCAATTATGATTTGATGGGAAATATTATAATTACCTGATTATATTGTGCCCTGGAATGAGAATGAGAAGTGGGAGCAGGAATCAGGCCGTGAAATATAAAATGGAGGTTTGTGAGCTTCCAGCAAATCATTTGTTGACCTAAAATAATTGCAAACAATCAGAAGGTAATTAATGGTGAATATAAAGATTGAGGTAAAGTGGACTTTATATTCGCACGTTCTGACTTTCTCCTTAATAAATTAATTTCAGAAAAGTATTAGTTGCAAACTCCAAATAGGGAAGTGATAATGACTATCAAAGTACAACACTGTTCACAGTCAATAAAATAGTGCTACTGTTGTTTTGAAGTCATATTTAAATGGGATTTCAGACCGAATATTCAAAGTAACGTGATAAACAATATGGGACCGTTAAAATATCAAGCAACCGACCTGAATACACCAGCTAACTTTCGTTGACTGTTTTGATAACCAACTACCCAACAAACACACAACGTTGCCTCAACGTAGCGACCTTCCCACAACGTTGTACCAACCTTGTAAAAAGGTTGCGGATCTACGTTGTTGCTGAAGGTTGTCACAACGGTGTCATAATGTTGCTATTTAAACGGCCGTTGCTTTAGGTTGTGCTTAGGATGTGCTTGTGCATGGATGACCACTGTACAACATTTACTCGTCATTAATGAATCAGTTTAAATTCCAACAGACCGTTGGGCGTCTCATTTTAACAATGACCAAGGAGACGTGAGTATTGCTTTATTTCTTCTTGCTAAATAAGACATCAGTGGTCATTTGTGTAGTCCTGTTGTGTCAAGCTCTGATCTGTCCTCTCTTGTTCGCTGCCTATTTTGACTTGTGTCTGCTGTGGATCCGTCTCTGAAACTGGATTCTCTGTTGGATTTGTGTCTTTCTCTGACTGCTTTCTCCGTACCAACATCTACGCCTGGTGTTCGGCTGCGCTGCCTGGTAGTGATGTGCGGATCGATACTAAAATATCGATATCTCCGATACCAGCTTTGTATGTTCTAGAATCGATTATCTTATCAAAATTTCGATATTTCAGTAATTCGGAGCAAATATGTCGTTTATTGGAAATAGAAATACAGCGGAAAGTAACCACAATTACTCTAGTTTATCTGAATAATGCCAACTTAGTCGGAACTACTTCCGCCTGCCAAGTCATGTGCGTAATATGGCACTGTACAACCGCAGAGCACGTTAGCTAGCCACTCAGTCCGCTGGCACATGTTGTTCAGTCACGCTGTCATTGGATATGGGAGACCGCAAGCGAAGTTATGTGTGGAGCTACTTCACTTCCATAAACTCAAACGATGCGGTTTGTGACACGTGTAACAAAACAGCGAGGTACTGTGGTAATACCACAAACCTAATCAAACATCTACATATAAATCACAAGACAGAATATGACAACGTCATGACTAGGCGGTCAGAAGAGGAGAAAAGGAGAGGCACAGGTGCTGCTGGGGCGAGACAGACATTGCTTTCAGAGTCCTTAGGTGCAGCAGACAGGCACAATCCAGAGGGAGAAAATGTGGCGATGTGGCTGTATTTTGGGGGCTTGGGTTTTTGTGACAATGAATATGTAAGTTGGCTCTTTTTTTGTATGATAATTCTTCATCAATAAACAAGAATAGCCTGTAATATGTCTCGTATTCAGTATGAAGTGACACATTTAAGTACACTACTTGTTACTTTAATTTCCCAAACAGTAGTTTTGGGCAAAGTATCGGTATCGGATCGGTATCGCCGATACTTGCCTTCATTTTACTTGGTATCGGATCGGATAGGAAACCAGTGGTATCGCACATCACTACTGCCCGGTCTGCTGTATCCTCCAGTCCAGAGCTTCGATGCCCAGCGTCTGCATTTTAATTTGCTTTCTTGTTCGTTTACTTTCTCAGTTGCCATATTAATTTAGCCTATCCTTTTAGTTTAATTACATATAGTTAATTATTTTATATAATCTAAACATTATTGTATACTGTTTGCTTGTAATTAGATGTGTACTGTATGTATTACATGTTGTGAAATATACAATAAAAAAGTTTGATTATATACATTTGTGTGGCATTTTTACACTTAAAAGTTTACATATGCAGTTATTAAATTACAAAGGAAAAATGAATGAACAATATTTAATATTAAGAAATATTGGAAGAGTATTACTGCTTATCCTGTATTCTAGGCAGTATTGATAAACTGCCAATAAAAAAGCATTAATACATGTAGTAAGACCGTCGTCTCACAGTTGCTGAATGTTACACGACAACGTTGCCACAGCCTTCTCACGTCTTACCTTTCTACGTTGTAACAATGTAGCGAGCACGTAAGTGGCGACGTTGCCTTTGACAAACATTAACGTCGTACAGACATCGCTACAACGTAGATGTGTTTGTTGGGTGCTGTATAATAAATAAACAATTAGGTCAACGAAAATACTTCTAACGCATTATTGTCTAATTAATCTGCTAATTTCAAAATCTATTAAACGCTTAATCCGTTAATGGTACATAAATGAGCTGAGCTATGAGCAACGAATCATAAGCTTAGCATATATTTATTAGCTAAAGTTTTATCAGCGAACATGAACAAAAGCTCAACCTTACCTGTTTCAGTCAGATCACAGGAATGAACAAACCTCATTGGCTCGGCGTTCCACGTGACTCACAAGAGTGAACCCCATTAGTTCTTCTAACGCCATGTCAATTAAAGTTATGAATTATGTTTGTCATATAAAACTTTCGTATTTCTTCAGAGGTTCATATGATTTTTTTCTAAATAAAAAAAGAGAAAATCCAAGAGATTTGTTTGAAATATCTTCATTTATTTTCTGAAGACGAACGAATTTCTGATGGGATTGGAATGAGATGAGGTAAATTAGATTTTAATTTTGTTTTTTATAATCAGCTTGAATAAATGTTTATAGAAAGAATCAATTGTGAGGCGTTTCAAACGAATCATTCACTCATTCAGAAATTGATTCATTCGAGAGACAGCAGCATGCAAGCAGGTTTTAAGGTGCAGTAGGTGATCTGCCAAAATGCTAACAGTTTAGCATAATATCTTTGAAAACACAGTCGCTCCCCTGCCGTCCAAAGCCACGCCTCCTGATATCATGAATGCTCACCTTAAAGATGACAGCAGACAACCCACTAGATCATGTCATTCACCAGTTAGAAAACTTTACAGTACTTTATAATACTGCAATTCCCAACGAAAAACTGTATTATATCTAGCACGTTTTCAGTTGTGTAGCAAGCAAAACTTGTCGTAATGGTCTCACTCTCATGTGCTGTCCTAAAGCGACTACTGTATGCTTAGTGTTTGGCCGGCGGCGTGCAGGAATTACACTTATTACTAAGCCATACTTACATGCTATTTCAGACAGAATATTCAGAGCAGCATGGTAAACAATATAGGGACAGGCTGTCATTGTTCAGAAATGAACCAATGTGAATATAAAACCAACTTCACCTCAGTAAAGCAGGCTAGGTAAAATAGCGCTATTTACTGATGTTTTGCTGTTAAACTAAATAAAAATCTCCATTATCGATGCTGTCAAAGGACCTTATGAAACTGAAAAGTCACATCAATCTTTCGCCGGAAGATTTCAGTGGCTGAACAACACTTCTGTGCATATAACCCATTAATACAACACAATCTACATCAGCTTTGCCTGACTGAAATAGTTTTAAAACAGAACATTACCTGTCTAACAGAAATACTTCAGCCATGCTGTCATCCTTCCTACAGCGTGCAAAACTAACTCCAATATTGATTCAGGATTTTAAAAGTTTTGATTCAGCATTTGATTTTACCGCTGTGATTGTCTCATGTCCACGTGCAAACAGCGGATCTGCGTGAGCAGCTGCAGATGTACAAATCTACATTTGCTGACAGACAGTTTGGGCTACTTATCAGCATTATGGGAATTGTCGGCCCGACAATATTTAATTGGATGAACATTTTTTTGTTTTATGCCTTACCCAGAATATAAAAATACATATAAATACATTTAGATCATTGACTTTAATCATTATTACTGGAGTGTGAAGAGACTTTCAACCAGCACAACAAAACATGTTTCTGAAGACAATCACCCACTGCACCTTTAACTTGGTAAGTACAATGCTAATGTTAAAGTTCTTCTACGAAACAGTAATTTTTCTTTGCATTTTAATATCGTTTATATTACAATTTTAAAACCAACAGGGCTACCATGTGTAATGAAAATAAATTTTATGTGTACAACACTATCTGAAGTCAGTAGATTTTTTTTATATATTTTAATCGTAACTTACCAGAGCAGCATATATTGCATCAAAGACATAATAAAACAGTGAAACATTGCAAATCAAGAGCTGTTTCCTATGTGTAGCCTATATTATTGCTGTAATGTTCATGTAATATGTGCATATTTGATTATCAATGAACATTTCTGACCATTATCAGTGTTGAAACTGTTTTGCTGCTTTATATACATGTGAAAAATGAAGTGTGTTTTTGTTTTCAGTGGTTTTTTTAATTAAATGAATATAAAACAGTACTGTGTGCATTTGCCAGAAGCTTTTATCCACAGAGAGACCAAACATAATTACCAGTGTTCTTCATAATGATAATGGCTGTACATTATGATCACAGGTCAGTATATTGACTCATTGGCTCGACTCTATTTTAAGCTTCGGAGCAAATAAGTGCTGACAAAGCAGGGGAAATAAAGAGGCACTTAATTAAGTAAAAGTCTAATGAATTACATTTGCTGCATCAGCCGGAGCGTCACACAATCCCGCACATTAATAATCATGCCAGTAACAATACAACCCAGACAAAAGAGAGAAAGAAGAATGAAATACACACAGAAAATGCCTTGAAACGAATCTCCCCTTCAGTTTTATTATTTCACAGGAAACACAGACATGCAACAAGATCATAACAGATTGGTTAAGACACATATCATAAAAGCCCTTGGTATTGTTTCGTCATCAAACAACAATTTGTCTGATATTTGAAATATATTCTCATCATGTACATGTTAATTCTATTGCCTGTAAGAGTCTATGACATGAGGAACAAATTCATGCGATTTTAATTCGACATCAATGGTAGAATCCATCACAATGAGAAGGATTCGCATGAGAAAAAAGGCCAAGAAAGTGAAAGTCTGCCTGCAAAACACACAACATCCTCTATAAACGTTCAGAGAGAGCAGGTTTGAGGTTGTGTGACACACTTAAATGTGTGCCAGCTACAAAATTATTCTCACTTCCTTCTGGGAAACGGCTCTTCAATTGCTATTTCAGCTCCGTCACAAATGCATTTCATTATATAACGCAAATGAATCTGGGAGGACGGATTTGGATCCAATCTGCTCATCAGTAGGTGTTTTTAGGTGCCATATGGACTAAAATCACCTGACTGATCTGTAATCAGTCCTGACACACACACACACACACTACTATTACACACAAATATTCCACCTGAAAACATTTCTGATGTTTTAAAGTGCCCCATGATGCAATTTTAAGTGTGATATTTTAATACAGAGTCTCTTAAAACAGGTTTAAATGCATAAAAGATCAGAAAACATTGTATTTTTTTTCACAATATGTTTACTTGTAGAATCATTTTGCTATGATTCTCCGATATAATTCATTTGAATCAACTTTCTGAGCTTAAGGTCTGACATTTTAAAATGCCCCTATGATGCTATTTTAAGAGCGGGTTTTATTATGTTTTATTATAATATTGTGTATCCTGAACAGAATTAAATGAATCTAAGATGAGAAAACTTTGTCATTTTCTCAGAATGTTTGTTTATTATTAGAATCATTTTAATATGATTTTGATATGGTTCGTTTGAATCAGTTCAGAGCTTAAGGTCTGTAAGCCCTTCCCCTTTTCCATAACTCTGCTCACTCTGCTCTGATTGGGCAGCTGGTCAAGTCTGTTTTGATTGGTCAATCCGTATTGGAAATTAAACCGAGTGTTCATATGTTCCGTTCATTTGATCATGTAGATCAGTAGCAGGCAAAAGATTCGAAAATATAACGACTCATTAAAGCGATTCAGAGCCGATTCTTTCTTTTGAGAGACAATATTTGTATTCATCATGCACTTTTTTGATTAATAACTTTGCAGACTGTTTACATTAAAGGACAGCAAGGTTACAAACTGCAAACAAGATGACCTGCTCTTTAAGAGGTTCACAATTGAATATTCAAATGATTCGTTCAAAATGGCTGATTCATTTAGAGACGAAGCAAATGACTGCGTTTGGAACTAAATACATCTATTGTTTGGAACTGCACAATAGATTTATATCCATTCAATGTCATGAAACACTTTTCTCATAATCCAGCAAACGTTTGGTTCAAAGATTAACTCCGCCTTTTTGAGCACTTTCTCTGCTCTGATTGGTCAGATGGCACAGTCTGCTGTGATTGGTCGAAAACCATATGAACTACATCTGAATTTCAGCTCCAGAGTAGAAATGTGCAATATTTATAGTTTATGATAATATTGTTATTGTTATATTACTGATTTGCAAGCTCATTCATTTTGCAACGAAAAAAAACCACATATTAAAAATATATATCCAAAAGCATTGACTGTCATGAAATCTATTAGAATGCAGTTAAAGATTATAATTCAAGTTACATGTATGAAAGATCATAAAAAGCAAGAGTACACGCGATACTGATTTTATAAAGCAAAAAGCTCTTATTAAGTGAGATGCTTTATACTGTCGTTGCTATCGCCACTGTTCAAATACTGCATTAACCACCCGCGCAGAAATCAACAGCACATATTGCCATGCTCTATGTTGCCAGATTGAGGTAAAAAAAATGCTTTGAGCTTTAAATATTTTGCCATTTGTGTGAGGTTATGAGCTTCATACAATATCTGGCAATTAGACAAGCATGGAGAAAATTAGATTTTTCATAACTAGATTGGGCTATACAAGTTACGGGAGTTTCCCAGGAGAAATAACAAAACGGGAGTGTGGCGGGAGATGGGTGTAAAAATATGGGACAGTCACTTGCTTGCATCGCTAAATGAAAGAGCCGTTTTGAACGAATCATTTGAATAAATGATTACGTGAATCACTCATTTAGACTTGTCGCCACCTACTGGCAGTTTTAGTGTAATAGTTATTTATCAATAGCAGGTCAAGATCTGCACACTACTGAAAAAAAATATATATTTATAATAATGTCTATTTTGCACATTCCTACTCCAGAACACAGAATGACATTATGCAAATTTAAAAAATGTATGCAAATTATTATTTTGGGAGACAAAAACACTTCGAAACGTTCAATTCATAAACAGCTATATTGCACACTGCATTAAAAGGTCCCATGAAATTAAAGTTTTTACTACTATAAATAAAAAATATAATTTTTTTTAAGTATTTAGATGTTAGTATCAGTATTGTTCGTTTTTAAGATATCTATAAGCTAGTGTGCTACAAAACAGTGACAAAATTCCCATTTAGAAGATATAAAATTGATATAAACATGTAAAGCTTGCGGTTTGTCACTTCCGCCTAAATGGATCAACGTTTTATTTCACATCCCCTCATACTTCAGTTTCTCATCAAATCTTCTGACCAATCAAATGCTCTCTAGTGTCTGACATGCCCCGCCCCCTTCTTCTCATTTGCTTTTCATTTAATGCGCTTGAGCTAAACCGCTAAAACACTCTCACTGGCAGAGCTGTGTTTAAAACAAAACGCTATTGGCTGTTTTTTAAAAGGGGGAGGAGCTTACACTATGTCCCGCCCTCTCTTCATGTTTCGGTTGAGATTACGTCAAACATCGAATAAAAATGCACATTTCAAAGCACTTCACGGGACCTTTAAAAGTCATATGTGGGAAAAAAGCAGCATAGGGGCACTTTAAATGCAGCTGAAAGAACAAAATATTGAGCTTATAGTCAAACAGCCAGAAATGTGCAATGAGTTATTCTGGGATGAAGCTTATGGACATGTGATAAATGATCAAATCAGGCCTAATGAGGGGCTCTAATTAGTCACCTTTGAAAAGAGTGCAGGTAAAAACACAACATCTGCTGCTCGCGCGGAAATAACATTCAACACACGTTACAGAATTGCATAATGAGCCGAAGTCTCTCGTAAAACTCAATCTCGTAAAGCCACTGAAATCTCAGGTCCATTTTCTTTTAAACAAAGCTTAGCAGAAACTGCACACAATATGAGAAGGACTGAATTAAAGCTACAGTACCTGTACAAACCATCCAGCTCAAACATTCAATTCACTTTCACAAACATAAGGTTCAGTGTAATATACTACTGTAAAACCATTCAGAGCTAGTTTAATAAACAAACATAATGTAATTTTTTAGCTTAATAATTGAGAGTACACATGAACCTTTCATTTCTCTCACTAACAAAATGATAAAGCACAAAAAAAGCTCAATAGTGATTAAAAAAGCAGTTTAAAATAATCAAAAAATCATGTAATTATTCAAGAACTTAATTATTATAGTCAATATTTCTTTTCAAATCAAACAGTTTAAGCTTATTTTTGTTGATAACTATATATTTCTGATGTTTTCTATTTTTATCTCCCACTAGAACTACTTCAAAAAAATCATACAATTTAAAAAACAAATGTTACCTGAAAACAAATACCATATATATTATGTTTATGTATTATATATATATATATATATATATATTTTTTTTTTTTTTTTTTTTTTTAAATTTAATTTAATGATTTGTTAAAAACAGTAGTAAATATATACACTCATATATACACTCACCGGCCACTTTATTACGTACACCTTACTAGTACCGGGTTGGCCCCCCTTTTGCCTTCAGAACTGCCTTAATCCTTCGTGGTATAGATTCAACAAGGTACTGGAAATATTCCTCAGAGATTTTGGTCCATATGATAGCATCACGCAGTTGCTGCAGATTTGTCGGCTGCACATCTATGATGCGAATCTCCCGTTCCACCACATCCCAAAGGTGCTCTATTGGATTGAGTTCTGGTGACTGTGGAGGCCATTTGAGTACAGTGAACTCATTGTCATGTTCAAGAAACCAGTCTGAGATGGTTCGCGCTTTATGACATGGACGTGTTGTGTGTTCAGAGATGCTCTTCTGCAGACCTCGGTTGTAACGAGTGCTTATTTGAGTTACTGTTGCCTTTCTATCAGCTGGAACCAGTCTGGCCATTCTCCTCTGACCTCTGGCATCAACAAGGCATTTGCGCCCACAGAACTGCCACTCGCTGGATATTTCCTCTTTTTCAGACCATTCTCTGTAAACCCTAGACATGGTTGTGTGTAAAAATCCCAGTAGATCAGCAGTTTCTGAAATACTCAGAGCAGCCCGTCTGGCACCAACAACCATGCCAAGTTCAAAGTCACTTAAATCCCCTTTCTTCCCCATTCTGTTGCTCGCTTTGAACTGCAGCAGATCGTCTTGACCATGTCTACATGCCTAAATGCATTGAGTTGCTGCCATGTGATTGGCTGATTAGAAATTTGCGTTAACGAGCAGTTGGACAGGTGTACCTAATAAAGTGTGTATGTATATATGTATATATACTTAAGTTAGTTGCCAGGGAAACATTTCTAATTTTCATTTTAAAACATTAATAATAATAATAATAATAATAATAATAATAATAATAATATTTATTGTTATTATTACATAAAATTACAAAAATCACAAACTTTAAAAATGAAAAAATATTCAATACAAAAATAAAACCATTAATAAAACTTAAATAGTATGTGAATAACACTAAAATGACACTCAGCCAGTTAATTAAAGGTACATTTCATTCTCCAATCTCCAAAATGACCCTCAAATTCAGCACAAAAAGTGGTTTTGTACAGGCACAAACAATGAAAAAGCATTTCTCCACATCTCCACAGTAAAATCAGACAGCAATGATATGAACGATGACTGAAATATTCCCTGCAGATATATAAAGGTACACAACCCCATTGGGTGGGCAAGTTCAAGTCACATGAAGAAACTCTTCCACCGACATCATGGACAGAAACGGCGCTCCATGCCTTTAAGACACGACTAATAAAAGATGCTAACAGTCCCTGACGAAACTGACAAAACTGCCAGATTAAACAAAAAGAAAAGCATGTATTAAATTTGTACACGTGTATATATATATATATATATATATATATGTATGTGTGTGTATGTGTGTAGATGTACATGTACGTCATGTGTAAGTATAAAAATAATTTAAACACTTCAAAGATATAGCACACTCTTAAATATACGTGTATATAATATATATGTGGATACTGTACTCGATTTAGTTCTTCAATGAATTATAAGAGATGTTAGTGGATGAAGGAAGACTCTGGAAAACACAGCGCTTCAGAAAAACATCACGAGCCGCTCACACTGACACAGTTTAGTCAAATCAACAATAAATAATGTCGTTATTCAACAGAGATTGATTAAATCCACTCAAAGTGACAGTTGAGAAGTTTAGAATGCAACAAGATTCTACTTTTCTAATCTCTTCCTTTGAAGTTTCGCTGGATCAAAGAATCTGGAAATAAATGTATCAGTTTACATCAAATTTTCAAAAGAATAGTCAGAAATGTTTCTTGATCGCTGAATTTACATATTATAATGATTAAATGGGGTGTCACGGTGGCGCAGTGGGCAGCACGATCGCCTCACAAAAAGAAGGTCGCTGGTTCGAGTCTCCGCTGGGTCAGTGGGTATTTCTGTGTGGAGTTTGCATGTTCTCCCCGTGTTCACGTGGGTTTCCTCGGGATGCTTGTGGGTTTCCCCCACAAGTCCAAAGACATGCGCTATAGGTGAATTGGGTAGGCTAAATTGTCTGTAGTGTATGTGTGTAAATGAGAGTGTATGGGTGTTTCCCAGTACTGGGTTGCAGCTGGAAGGGCATCCGCTGCGTAAAACATATGCTGGATAAGTTGGCGGTTGATTCCGCTGTGGCGACCCCAGATTAATAAAGGGACTAAGCCGAAGAGAAAATGAATGAATGATTAATTGATGAAATAATGATGCTGAAAAAAGATATTACAATATATTTTACTATTCAAAGTGACAGTTGAGAAGTTTACCCAGCAGGCACACAACATCATAAGACCTTAATATTATGTTAGATTTAGGTCATGACGTCAGGTGACCAAAATTCAATGTCTAGCCAGCGTCTAAGGACAACGTTATTTTGACGTCCAATAACGACGTAAAATTACGTTGATATTTGGTTGTGTTGAAAAGTGACCACAATCCAATGTCTGATAGATGTCGTAGTGGTAACGTCCACACAATGTCAAGTTGTAACATGATTTGACGTTGATATTTGGTTGATTTTAGGTTGATTTTAGGTTGGACATTGCACATTGACGTCGGCTTGACGATGGGTTCTAACGTCAACCCGATTTTCATTTCCAAACAAAATCTAACGTCCCCACGACGTTGGGGTACAACATCAATATGACGTCATGTTGACGTCCTGTGCCTGCAGGGTAGAATGTCACAAGATTCTATTTTTCAAATCTGTTGTTTTGAAGTTTCGAAATGTGGAAATAAATGTATCGGTTTACACATCAAACTATCAATTTCAAAAATAGTCAGACATGTTTCTTGATCGCAGAATTTGCATATTATAATGATTAAATGATGAAATAATGATGCTGATAAAAGATATCACAATATAATTGACTTATAAATTGTATTATTTGACATTTTTACTTTATTTTAAATGAGATTATGAAAATGAAGTGAATTTATTCTTAAAACAACACAAAAATATTCAATATATGATTAAAAATATACAGATTATACATGAGTGTAGATTTACTTCAGAAGCAGAAATACAAGATATTCACTTGTTTTAAGAAGAAAACCCTAATATAAAAACTATATAGACATTTAAAAATGAAATTAAAATAAATCAAATATAAAAAATATCAAAAGATTCATTAATCAGTTCTATTATAAGGCTTAAATGATGAAATAATGATGCTGATAAAAGATATTACAATATAATTCCCTTATGAATTGTAATATTTAAAATTTGTACCGTGTTTTAAAAAAAAATGAGATTACAGTGAATTTGTTCTTAAAACAACACAAAAAACTATAGATTTACTTCAGAAGTGGAAATACAAGACATGCACTTGTTTTAAGGAACAAAAAAACAATATAGACAATTTAAAATAATAATAAAATGTAATCAAATATAAAAAAATATCAAAAGATTCATTAATCATTTGACTTGAGGTGAGTTTGAGCTTAAAACATCACAAAAACTTAAACTTAAACTTAAATATAATTAATATAAATCAATATTTATTTCAGAAGCAAAAACCTATGAAAGTAAAATAAAATGTGCTTGATGTGCACTTGAAACTATATAGACATTTAGAAATAATAATAACATTATATATATGCATATATATATATATAATTTAGAAATATAATATTCATTCATTCATTCATTTTCTATTCAGCTTAATCCCTTTATTAATCAGGGGTTGCCAGAGCGGAAGGAACCGCCAACTTATCCAGCACGTTTTACACAGCGGATGCCCTTCCAGCCGCAACCCATCACTGGGAAACACCCACACACTCTTGCGCACACACACTCACATACACTATGGCCAATTTATTCATTCATTCATTCATTTTCTTTTCGGCTTAGTCCCTTTATTAATCTGCCCCGGCTGGGTCAGTTGGCATTTCTGTGTGGAGTTTGCATGTTCTCCCCGTATTTGCGTGGGTTTCGTCCAGGTGCGCCGGTTTCCCCCACAAGTCCAATGACATGCGGTACAGGTGAATTGGGTAGGCTAAATTGTCCGTAGTGTATGTGTGTGAATGAGTGTGTATGGATGTTTCCCAGTGATGGGTTGCAGCTGGAAGGGCATCCGCTGTGTAAAACATATGCTGGATAAGTTGGCGGTTCATTCCGCTGTGGCGACCCCAGATTAATAAAGGGACTAAGCCGAAAAGAAAATGAATGAATGAATGAATCAATTTTAAAGACATGGAGGGGGAAATGGAATTTAATTCAGTGCTTCTTGTGCAGTCTGAGACCCACTTTATATCGTATATCTACCGGGCAGTGAAGTTAACTTATTTTTAAAGAAATCAGACCTTAAACGTGGCAATTTTATAATGGAAAGATGGAAGCCCTGGGGCTGACTGGTTGGAAATTAAAAGTCTGCGTGCATATACCCCATTGATTCACAAATCAATTTACTGGATAATATATAGAAATGAATTGAGTTTGTCCTTAAAATGACAACATATAATATTAAGGTATAACTCATTTATTTGTTTAAATATTTTTGGGATTAACAAGACTTAAAGTCATTTTGCGTCAGTAAAAGTATCCTAATTTACAAAACAAACTCCTGAAAACAATTATTGCAGCCTGATTTTGTTTAGTTCAGACTTACATCAATCAAACTGACTAAAAATATTATATTATATAATATTATAAGTTAAACTTCATGTATACTTAAACCTAAAAACCTGATTAACTGATTAAAATGAAAGTAACATCATATCTCGCCACGATTTTTGATCTCATCATGTTTTTGAGTGCAAAATGGCTGGTGTCCAGGTTTAGTGTCAGTGTGAGCGGCTCTTCGCAGACTGTAATGTGACGTCTCCATCACTCTGATCTTTGGCTAACGAACCACACGCACAGAAATAAATGACTCTCTTTTTTCACCCCTGGGAAACATCATGAATCTCCACTAGAGCGTTTCACCTTGAGGAGCTCAAATGCTCATTTATCAGGGGCTGCGCTCAGAACAGAATACAGCACACTACTGTTTCTGCATGCACACTACTGTACATCTGAATAAACTAGAGCACACTCTATGCAGTAATGCATCCCACAATGCAACATGAAGTTACAACCACATTCACAAATATTCACAATTATTATTTTTTACATTAACTTTAATATATGTGAACTCTAATTGTAAATGTACTCTCTCAAAACAACACTGGGTTTACTGTCAAAAAATATTGGGTGTTGGGTGTCTACAATATATATGGACAAACACGATTTTTTCACTTAAATTTAAAGGAGACCTATTCTGCCCCTTTTTACAACATGTAAAATAAGTCTCTGATGTCTCTAGAGTGTGTGTGTGTGAAGTTTGAGCTCAAAATAGCACACAGATAATGTTTTCTAACTCTCTGAAACTGACCCTTTTAGGCTTTGATTCTAATTGTGGCGTTTTGGTGTCTGTTGCTTTAAATTTAAATGAGATTGTGCTCTTTACAGAAGAGGGCGGAGCTACAAATGCCTGTGTGTCAGCATAGTGGCAGATTCAAAAACAATGCTAATGAGGGAGAGATGGTCACTAGTGGGCGGGGCTTTCCCCCTCTGATGACACGTACAAAGGGAGAATGTCAATCAAAGTGTTTCTGCAGACTGTTTTCATCAAGTCTGATTATACAAAATAGAATTAATACATGTTTACCAATAGAAGCTGGATATATTCACACACTGCTGACATACACCTGCGTTTAAACCCCTTATAAAAGTGATTTTTGCATAATAGGTCCCCTTTAAATGACACTTTTCGACACAACATTGGGTTTGTACATATTTGACCCAACTTTGAGTTATGAGTGCTTTTTGTAACTCATTGATGGGTCAAATATAGACAAATCAAACAATGGCTTAATTGTTATTTAATTAATTATTAAATTTAAATGACCCTTTTTTGCCCAATAGTTAAGTTTGCCCATGTTTGACCCAGCACTGGGTTAAAACAACACAGCATGTTTTAAAAGTAAATACCCTAAAATAATCATAATAATTAAAATAAATATATTTCAGCATTCTGCATTTGACATTGGGTCAAATATGGACAAACCCAACATTGGGTTCATTTTTAAAAGTCCAAGTTTAACTACATTTTTCAACCCGAATGTTTGGGAATGAACTTTGGGTTACTCATTTATGGGTCAAATATAGACAAACCAAACATTGGGTTAATTTTAAATTAATTAATTAAATTTAAAGGACCCTTTTTTGGCCAATAGTTTGTTCATATTTGACCGTGCATTGGGTTAAAATAACAGCATGTGAAAAAAAAACACCTAAAATAATCATAATATTTTTTCAAATTAAAATTTAAAATGATTTCAGCATTCCACATTTACAGACTACAGATAAGAATTTAAAAGAAAACGTTTTTGCAAAGTATTATTATTATTATTATTGTTATTGTTATTATTATTTTACATTTTAGAACTTGTTTAGCTACACTCTAAAAAAAGTTTGCTTTGTATTAAACCAGCATTGGGGACAAACCCAACATTGGGTTAATTTTTTTAAATGAAATTCAAACATTTTTCAACCCGAATGCTGGGTTTGTCCATTTTTGACCCAATGTCAAATGCAGAATGCTGAAATATATTTCTTTTAATTATTATGATTATTTTAGGGTATTTACTTACCCAGCATTTTTTAGAGGGTAGTAAAATGAGCTGATTTAAGTTATATGACCTTTCATTAATTTACAATTTTTCTCTATCTTTATTTTCTTTTAATATTTTTGTATTTTTTGCATTTCCCATTTAAAATTGAATTTTCAGTTAGCATTAGTAATTTATTAATTAGTCATTTGAATTGAATTAGTTTTATTCATTTTTATTTTTTCAATTTCTATTTGAGATACATTTGTTATTATTTTGCTACAGGTTAATGAGCAACTAGCTTAATAATAATAAAAAAATCTTCAGTTATTCCTGTTACGCCTGAGCGTATTGGTGGGTTGTATTTTCTGTCCTGCTGTGTTTCTCTCTCTCTTTCCTGTCCTGTTCCTGTTTCCATGTCGACCCGCCCTAACTGGACATGCTGCAGGCGTGCGCTGTGGTTGGTGCTCAGAGAACGCAGCATCTTTTGAAAAGAAGACCGACGGAGTCAGATTGCAGGGGGAGAGATAGAGAACTGTTCTAAGAATGCGCCACTATTATTTAATAGCCTATCGATGTGTTTTCTAGTTGTGTTAAGTTCTGAAATTGTCAATGTGCTCTCCATCTTTCTTTTCTCTCCCCTCATTGTTGTGACAATTGTGAACCCATCCGTATTATAAAGTTACAAGCTGAGCGCTGTAGGGGCTGAGTGCCATTTATTTGTGATTTTTCTCATGTTTCTTGGTTCAGCTAAGGAGTAAGGGAAGTATTTGAAATGTATTTTCTGTAATTCTTTTGATTCTATTAGGTAAGTTATCTTCGGGGTGGAGTTACTTCATTTTTTGTTCATTATTTTGGCCTTGTTCAGCCCTGAAGCTATTTTTGTACGCGCTCCTATTCTTTGTTTTCTGTAAATACAAACTTTTCCTCTTTTTCTCACAATAAAAGAACCTAAAGGTCATTAAAATCATAACCCGCTAACTTTTTATGTATTTATTCTTTCACTTATGCTTCAACCCCAGCCCTAGACATTCGGGATCTTAACAATTCCAAACAACATTTTAGTGGTTTTAGCTTTCGTTAATCATAATAAAAAGGAGGTGAATTAAAATGAGAAATATCAAACGTTTTGTCTTATTTTTATGTTTTTCTGTAAGTTCGACTTGACAAATAATCTTAAAATTCCAAACAGAATTTTTACTGAACAATTTCAAACATAAAATCGAATAAAAATGTACAAACAACATTATATATGTTCGACTGAACGTCACTTGCGTGCAATCTAGAGGAGGATTGTATTATTATTAAAGCATTAATGGTGGAATAAAGTCTGCGTGATGTGTGCAGTACAGTAGTGTGACAGTATTCCAGTCCAAACACAGCAGAAAAACACACCTCTCGGATTAATGAAAGAAGCGAGAAAAACAAAGCGAGGACATGAAGCATTGCATATTTCAAGAAGACATCTATTCATTTGACTGATGGTGAAAGTCAAACGCTCAGATCTGTGTTTGCTCAGCAGCAGAAGATCTGAATGTGTTCAAGAGCTCGTGTTTAATGCATCGCTCGCAGAAACATCACAAACCCATCAAAATATGCTTACTGATCCAAATCTCTACATGCTTATATACTGTACAGCTGAAGACTAAACCCTCATGTGAAATGAATGATGTTTCAAATATTTCAGAAGTGATGTTTAACAGAGTAAGGAGCAGGGGTGTAACGGATCACGGTTGATCCGTGATTCGTATGGATCACAACCCACGGTTCAGGACACACGTGACCCGCAGATTAATACATTTGTTTTTGTAGATTAATCCTAAATGTGTAACGATGGCATTCAAATCACATGTATGAAAGCATTTAGGCTCTCCTGTAAAATATAATGATGATGGAAAAGGTTCATTATAGGTGTTTTCTGTCACTTGTTTAGCCTGCATTAATGCATTTAGTATAAGCTGCACGATTAATCATTAAAAGATCCGGATCTCAACACCCACACAACATAAATTATAAATGATGGTGATTTGCATGTTTATTAATCCTTCGAAATGCTGCATTCAAATATGAAAACGCAAAAATCAAGAAAGAGATTGAGTCTTTAGTCTTTTGAGTTAGTTATGAAGTTACAAACAGTCAAATAACACAGAAGTACTGGGAGAACAGTTTATAGTTTAGATATAGCCACTGATGTTTATGGTAAAGATTAAAAACACCGTCATATGCATTAAAATTGATGCTTAAAAATGAAAGTTGTAGGCAGCAATTACATTATTTCACCAATAGGTGGCGACAACCAGCCATCAAAAATATGCCACTGAATAATTCTTCAAAAATGATCATCTAGCAATGAAGATGAGAATAAAAATAAATATGGGTTGTATAAGCTATAATGTTAGATTTCTACATTTAGCGTTATCAGCAACGGTAGTAACAGTGAATGTTTTACAGTACTGAATATTTTACTATTTATTTTTACTCTGCTGATTATTTCTTCATTTTATTTTTAATAAAATTACAGCTTCTAAGTTCTGTTTGTTAAAACCAAAAGTGACTTGCAGTGCTGTTTTTGTAATAAATGGAAAACAAATTACATTTGTCTCCTCCCCTTTTTGGCTGATCAGGAAAATGGTCCGATCCGTGACTAAAAAACCATAATGTGATCCGAACCGTGAGATTTGTGGTCCGTTACACCACTAGTAAGATGTTCACAGTATTTCCTATTACATCTTGTATTTGTTTTTCCTGCTATGGAAGTCAATGCTTACCAGTGTTCAGCTTTCTTCAAAATACCTTCTTTTGAGTCTTACAGAAGAAAGAAAATAAATAGTGAGTAAATTAAAATGTTTGGGTGAACTGTCCCTTTAATTGAGCTGCTTTCTTTGAATATTGAGTGAGTATTGTGTAATAATCAGATGTTTACTGGACGATGCATTGAACTGAGATATCACACATATCATCTCTGGATCTGTGGAGACTTTCAGAGAAACCCCAGCGGTGAAGCGCTAAAGCTCTGTATATGTACACTACTCTGAGCACAGCTGCATTGTGGGTAAATTGTGTGTGTGTGTGTGTGTGTGTGTGTGTGTGTGTGTGTGTGTGTGT
>CAIGQV010016716.1:4181850-4193612 GCA_903798115.1 Danio jaintianensis | reverse complement strand
TTAGGTGCTGTATTGGTGTCTGTGTGTGTCTGTCTGTGTGTGTGTGTATCTGTCTATGCATGTGTGTGTATCTGTCTGTGTGCATGTGCGTCTGTGTGCATCTGCGTGTGTATGTATGTGTTTGTGTGTGTGCATTTGGTACTGTATTGGTGTCTGTGTGTGTGTCCACGTGTGTGTGTGTATCTGTCTATGTGTGTGTGTGTCTGTCTGTGTGCATGTGCATCTGTGTGTCTGTCTGTGTGCATCTGCAGTGTTGGGGAGTTACATGTAACGGCGTTTCGTAATTTAATTACAAAATAAATGTAACAGTAATTCGTTACAGTTACTGAGAAAAAATGTGTAATTAAATTACAGTTACTTAAGAAAATTTTAAAGATTACAAATGGGGTTACATCTAAAAATTGACTTAAAAAATCTGCGATATGTTGAATAATATTAATCTGTTGCTTTGCCTGTTTTTGATATGCACAATGCCTTCTGCTAAAGCCATTTATTAAAGCGGTGCTATTCTGATGCTTCTGATTGGTTTTCTGGTTTGAATTTGCGGCGCACCATGTCTACCAATTACGTTAATCCTCTTTGCCGCTGAAAGCATAAAGCCGCGGTCACACTGGACTTTTCTCCCCATAGACTTCCATTCATAGGTACGCGAATGCGCCAGACTGGAAATGCAAGCTCGTGCGACAAGTTTCGCAGTTCGCTGTGTTGGAAAGTTCAAGCTTGGTGAACTCTGACCTGCGAAATCGCATCACGTGATTGCGTGAGAGCAATCGAAGATTAAAACATGACCTCTCTAGACAGAAATTTAAAACATGGACCAATCGCTCGCTTTTTTAAATGTCTAATCATCTTGTTTAATCCCGCCCCTTTTCGCAGCGCCGTACGACAGAATTTCGCATGCTCAAACTCTAGTGTGACTGCAGCATTAGGCTACTACAACTAGTCTGAGAGCTGCCGTGTACAGAGTGTATCGTGAGTGTACAGAAGTAAAAAAGGGCACCAACAGACCCCTCTGGCCAAAGCGATTTTATCACATTGACAGTGTTGGGCAGTAGCGACGCTACTAGCTTACCTACATTAAGCTAGCGTGGCGGTAGCATCACTACTTTATAAATCAAATAGCTTTTCAGTAGCGAAGCTATTATTTTAGTCAAGTAGCGCAGTAACATCCACAAGTCACATTTACCAATCACGGATCAATAAGTGACAGCATCGACATTCACAGAGCTGTGAGGCCGATGTCTAGCTGATGAAGGTAAATCCATATGAAGGCGAGAATGACGATTTCTTCTTCTACCTGTTTTTCGGTGGTCGACAACTTTTTGGTGCGTTACTGCCACCTCTCGCTCTGGTCGGTGATGTCGCCAACTAATTAAGCTAACACGAGAAATTTGCTTGATGGAAAGATGACTGAGTGAGAGGAGGTCTATATATATAGTTTACTGTAGTAAAGGCTAAAGTATACTATGGTAATTACTATTAGTTGATGATAGTTACTAATGATACTACATTATGTAGTGTAATTTATTAATGAAGAGTTGTAAATATATATATACAATATAATGCTCATTCCTAAATATTTCCCTTTACTATAAATTACTATAGTATTTTAAACGTGTAACACCTGGTTTTATTGGATTTTTAGTTTTTATAATTTGTTTCTGTTTGGTACAGCATATTATTTGCAGTAAATAATTGAACTGAACAATTATGCCTCAAATGTTTCATTGACAGTTGTATTGATCACTAAGATGTGATTGACTTGGATTCAAGTTGCTTCGATTTAAAAATGAAAATTGCAAAAATAGCTTACATGTATTTTTTTTTTTTGCAAATGCCACAAACATCACCCTGCACAACTAACTAAAATTGTGATTTTGTAACAACAGTATACAATTTTTTGTTGTAAGGTCTGGTTTTGTGGTGGCTGTACTTTAAAATTAAATTAATATAATCTTAATTCAAGTGATGAAAGATTTTGAAATTCCAACAGTAAACAGAGTGCTACTGTAAGGTCACACCTGCTTGGTATAAATGCTTGAAAATGATTTAGCTGAAAATATCCACTTAAAAGTCATCAAAAAGTAATCAGATGTAATCAGTTACTTTACTTTTATAAAGTAATTGAAAAGGTACACTACTTATTACATTTCAAATAGGGTAATTTGTAATCTGTAATCTATTACATTTCCAAAGTAACCTCCCCAACACTGTGCATTTGGTACTGTATTTGTGTCTATGTGTGTGTCCACGTGTGTGTTTGTCTGTCTGTGTTTGTGTGTGTGTGTGTCTGTGTCTCCATGTTTGTGTATTTCCACATGTGTGTGCTGCTCTGTGTGTTTGTGTGCTTCTGTGTGTGTGTGCGTGTGTGTGTGTGTGTGTCTGTCTGTCTCTCTCTCCCTTTGTGTGTGTGTGTCTACGTGTGTGTGTGTGTGTGTGTGTGTGTGTGTGTGTGTGTGTGTGTGTGTGTGTGTGTGTGTGTGTGTGTGTGTGTGTGTGTGTGTGTGTGTGTGTGTGTGTGTGTTTGTGTGTGTGTGTGTGTGTGTGTGTGTGTGTGTGTGTGTGTGTGTGTGTGTGTGTGTGTGTGTTTTTGTGTGTGTGTGTGTGTGTGTGTGTGTGTGTGTGTGTGTGTGTGTGTGTGTGTGTGTGTGTGTGTGTGTGTGTGTGTGTACATGCTTCTGTTTGTGTGTGTGTGAGTGTGTGTGTCAGTCAGTGTGTCAGTCTTTCAGGTTATCCTCTCCTACTCCCTGTGCCTCCAGCTCTCTCATCACGTTGTCCAGGTATTTGGGATCGGGGTATCCGTGTCCCGTCAGGTTGGAGCCGAACTCCGTTTTGTGGTGAATCTCGTTCCAGACGACGGTGTCGGACTCGCCGGTGGTGCTGGACGTCCCGATGGTGAAGATCAGCCGACGGTCCCACGCCGTGATCAACAGCTTCAACACCTGCGGGAGGGGAAAGAGGAAGATATGAGGGAGAGTCAAGAGAGAGAAGCTGTGTTTGGAAATATTAAGAGAAAATATTGATTTATTTAAATTGAGAACAAAAATTGCTAGTGAGTTACTGTAAATTTGACCGTTCATTGTAATTATTAATTTATAGTGTGCTTGTAAATTTACAGTTTTACTAACAAAATTGCGAGTAAGTTATTATAGTAAAATCATTCACTCATTCATTTTCCTTGGGCTTATTCCCTTATTTATCAGGGATCACCACAGCGGAATGAACCGCCAACTATTCCAGCATATGTTTTACACAGCGGATGCCCCTCCAGCTGCAACCCAGTACTGGGAAACACCCATATACACTCATTCACACACACACACACACACACACGCACACTCATACACTATGGCCAATTTAGTTAATCAATTCCCCTATAGTGCATGTGTTTGGACTGTGGGGGAAACCGGAGCACCCGGAGGAAACCCACACCAACACGGGGAGAACATGCAAACTCCACACAGAAATGCTAACTGGCCCAGCCGGGACTCGAACCAGCGACCTTCTTGCTGTGAGGCCACAGTGCAAACCACTCAGCCACTGTGCTGCCCATATATTAGTACATTTCATTCATTTCAACAATTTCTTTGGTGCTTTTTGCCATGTTTATTTATTTCATTCATTCATTCATTTTCTTTTCGGCTTAGTCCCTTTATTAATCAGGGGTCGCCACAGCGGAATGAACCGCCAACTTATCCAGCATATGTTTTACGCAGCGGATGCCCTTCCAGCTGCAACCCATCACTGGGAAACATCCATACGCACTCATTCACACACATACACTACGGCCAATTTAGCTTACTCAATTCACCTGTACCGCATGTCTTTGGACTTGTGGGGGAAACCGGAGCACCCGGAGGAATAAAATAAAATATATACAAATAAAATATTACACAAATATTTATAAATAATATATGATGGAGTTTGCATGTTCTCCCCGTGTTCGCGTGGGTTTCCTCCGGGTGCTCCGGTTTCCCCCACAGTCCAAAGACATGCGGTATAGGTGAATTGGGTAAGCTAAATTGTCCGTAGTGTATGTGTGTGAATGAGAGTGTATAGGTGTTTCCCAGTGATGGGTTGCGGCTGGAAGGGCATCCGCTGCGTAAAACATGTGCTGGATAAGTTGGCGGTTCATTACGCTGTGGCGACCCCAGATTAATAAAGGGACTAAGACGAAAAAAAAATGAATGAATGAATATTATATGATTGTTTTATTTACTGAAATGTAAAATAAATGTGATTTTAAATTTTATATATATATACATATATATATATATATATATATATATATATATATAAAGAGTTCAGATGCAAAAACCTCTAAATGCCTTCTGAAATGCCTAAAAAAAACCTCTAAATGCCTTCTCATTTCTAATAACTGTTTTCTTTTCTCTTTGCCATGATGACAGTACATAATATTTGACTAGATATTTTTCAAGATACTAATATTCAGCTTAAAGTGACATTGAAAGGCTGAACTAGGTTAATAGGGTATATGCACAGCTAGTGTTTCTTCCCATACTGATAAATTTCCGGTGAACGGTTAATGTGACTTTTAAAAATTTTATACAGTTTCAAGCGCCGTCAGGATCAGCAGGCGAGCGCAGAAACTCCATTGAAAATACTGGAGTAAAATAAATGTTCATATTTTAAAGACATGGCGCAGAACAATGTAATTTAATGCAGTGCTTCTTGTACATTCTGAGACCCACTTTATTTCATATATCAATCAGGCAGTAGAGATTGTTGATTTTTAAAGAAAACAGACCTTAAACGTGCTGATTTTGTAAAGGCATACAGTTTACCGGAAGCGCTTGACCCAGGTTACTGAAAAATCAAAAGTCCTTTTGCATACTTCTGCATATACCCTATTAGGTTAACTAGGCAGGTTAGGGTAATTAGGCAAGTCATTGTATAACAGTGGTTTGTTCTGGAGACAATCCAAAACTAATATTGCTTAAGGGGGCTAATAATATTGACCTTAAAATGGCTTTAAAACAATTAAAAACTGCTTTTATTCTAGCCGAAATAAAACAAATAAAACTTTCTCCAGAGGAAAAAATATTATAGGAAATACTGTGAAAAATTCCTGAATCTGTTCAACATTATTCGGGAAATATTTGAAAAAGAAAAAAAAATTCAAAGGGGGGCGAATAATTCTGACTTCAACTGTATATATATATTTATACAACAGTTCTGTGTCTAGTTCTTGAATCTGATTGGCTGATAGCCGTGCGATATTCTGCCAGTAACAGCACTCGTCCAGCCTCTTAACCCTTCACCCTTGTGTATTACTCCGCGCACATACAGCAACAAGCAGAGGACACTCTACAGTTTGACAAATATTGCTGCTGTTGGACAACATAATGTACTTTTGAGGCTTTTTTAGTGGAGAATGGAGTTGTTTAGACTGCAACTATGCAGTTTATTTATAAGGACAGTGCCTGTTTTAAAATATTTATAATTTCTGAGAGACAGCACCTAGGCGGCCATTAGCCTGTCATTGAGTAGACCAAAGACGGTTGACGTTGTCCATCCACAAGATGGCGACAGAGACCACATAATAAGCCCTAAGAGGAGTAATAACCCAACATACAGCTCATCAAATCATTATTAAACAGGTAAATGATATTCTAAGTCGATCTCTCTCTTTTGTATGTTGTAGTGCTGTATTTATACCATAGTAACTGTAGTGTATTAAGTGTGAGATGGGTCTCGCATATCAGTAATGTGTGTTGTGTTGGCAGAAAGAAAGAAGAAATGCCTGCATGTGTTTAGCGTTTGTCCTTATCGCAAACACAACAGCAGTCTGGTAGTGATTGCGCTGCTTTTTTTTTTTTTTTTTTTCGGGGTTAATTATTGTGATCTCCCGATTGCAACAGAGAAATACTGTAGACTGTAATAGACTGTAATACTGTAGGGAGATATCTCTGTAGACTGATGGCATTTCATGCTGTTCAGACTTATAATCTTAAAATGTCAACAAAATCAGCTGTTTTGTCATCACTTTAGACATTATGCTAGAGAATCATTCAAACACTAGCTCTAAAGTGACGTTGGTGAATGAGCAACGGTTTCTGCTGTTCTGACGTCAGCTGCAGATGTGAATGAACGGCGGAAGAAAGTAGTTCCTCTTACAAAAGGGTTTTTAGACTCTCCGTGTTCGATTTTCTTTTTTATATACACGATTATGCCGTCGAACTGTTGTACTGACAATACAGTGACTGATATGAGATCTTCAACATCTCACCTTGCGTCCCTTCTCATTGTCTGGTAAATAACAGTGTCGAGGAAATCCTCTCGCGCTGTACTTTTTCCCAGGATTCGGATGCTCTGTGGTCTGGAAAAAAACACACACACAGACGAACATGCGGTCACACTTGATGATGAACACACACACAGATTAGCCTCACACACACACAGATTAAATCAGAAATCAGCACTGCTGTCAATGAAGCTGCAAACAGGTCTGACTGAACACACAGAGCCAATATTCATGAGGATATTCAGCATCACTGAAAAGGATTTTCTCCATGGCTGGAGTTACACTGAGACATACTTCAACATTCACAACCTCACAGTATTCATTAGCTGTGTTCATTAGCAACATTAGTGCTATCCCCAGCTCACTCACACCATGTTAACAATAAATAACAATATTAAAAATGTGCATTTAATAATCACTCTCAGAGAGAATGGAGAGAAATCTATATATAATATCTACAGCAGGAAAAAAGAAATGTTTAACACATTGTCATATTTTTTCCTGGAAATAATATTTTTGAACGAGCTGTTGACATAATAATAATAATAATAATAATAATAATTCCTTACATTTATATAGTGCTTTTCTATACACTCAAAGCGCTTTACACATTGGGGGAATCTCCTCATCCACCACCAGGGTGCAGCATCCACCTGGATGACGCGACGGCAACCATATTGCACCAGACCGCACACCACACACCAGCTGATTGGTGGAGAGGAGACAGAGTGATGAAGCCAATTATGATATGGGGATGGTTAGGAGGCCATGACGGACAGAGGCCAGTGGGCAAATTTGGCCATGCAGGATGCCAGGGTTAAACCTCTTTTTCGAATGACATCCTGGGATTTTTAATGACCACAGAGAGTCAGGACCTCGGCTTAACGTCTCATCTGAAAGACAGCGCTCACTGAGCAGTATAGAGTCCTCTTCACTATACTGGGGCGTTAGGACCCACACAGACTACAGGTTGAGCGCCCCCTGCTGATCTCACTAACACCACTTCCGGCAGCAACCTAGCTTTCCCATGTGGTCTCCCATCCAGGTACTGACAGGGCGCAGCCCTGCTTAGCTTCAGTGGGCGACCATGTGAGAGTTGCAGAGAGCTACATGCCGGCAATTGGGATTGAACCAGATTTTGGTAAAAACCCAAACAATACAAACATGAAAATTAAACATAACAAAAAAATCTGAAAAATGAGTTGTGTGTAATAACACTGAACTACTGAAACGTATTTAATACTTTATATAAAAGGCTTTTTTGGTGCTGCAGCTTAAAGACGCCTCTCATATGGAGAATGAAGTCACATGCATTGCTCAGGTGTGAGTTTCTTACAGACTTCAGCAGAGTGTCAAAATCTTGATACTTCTGTGGGTCTCGTCTATCAAATATGATCTTTAATTTGTATTTTCTATTGGATTCGGGTCAGGTGATTGGCTGGGCCATTCTACAGCTTGATTTTCTTTCTCTGAAAGCATCTGAGAGTCTCCTTGGCTGTGCTTTGGATCATTGTTTTGCTGAAATGTCCGCCCTGGTTTCATCTTCATCCTCCTGCTAATGTAGATGTTGCAAGCAGCTTATATTAATTTACACTGAGGAAGGGCAGAGGGTTGCTGAAGATCTACTGCGAGATTTCAGCTGCTTTCTGGGCTTTCACTGCCGAACTACACCTTCATTTCTTCATGTGTTCAATACTTTTTCCCTGCGTCATTTCATTTTATTACGCATAACTTTATTAGTAAACTAATTAGATTTGTTTTCTTTACATTTATGGATTTCTTTAGTTATTACCAACATCTGGTGAAAATTCAAGTCAACGGTACCTTTAGAAATATGTTTTCTGAGAAAAATGGTGAATAATTTTTTTTAAAAGAGCAAAATTCAAGAGAAACAAAAAAAATGCATACAATTTTGTTGAAATTTTATAGCTTGTAGTTCTATAGTTTTGTAGTTAGTTCTTATCTTTCTATTTCTAAAGATGTTTGGTGACTGAAATATTATTTAAATAAATATATCCATTTAATAAATCAGTTTTATTAAAATGCACCAAAATATATGACCTATATTCACTGAGAAATGGATAAAAATATTAATTTTCAAACTGGGGTGTGCTTATTTATATTGAGCACTGTATATAGTGTTAAAAGTTTTTGTGACTTCAGTTCAAACAGTACAACCTGAGGCCTCCCTGATTGGCCAGCTGTGCATGCTTCATAAATATTAATTAGGTTTTGTGAAATGTGATTGGCTGAGGGGCAGATGGTCAGCAGGATTTGTCAATTCTTTTTTTGGTGGTAGTTAAATATAATAGTTATTTGATGTTTCGTGGCAAATACGTTAAAATAAAACAGCATATCATGGTAAAAATATGTACAGTGCTCAACATATATGAGTACACCCCTCACAAATCTCTCATTTAAATTTATATTTTCTATAGGATGCTTTACAATATTATATTTGTGCATATACATTAGTTTAGTCAGTACTAAAGCCAAATCTGGAGCTAATCTAACAAAATAACTTTTGATAACGTCCCAAAGTTACTACACCCCATTTTATATTATTAAAATAAAATATTAAATAAAAAATTAAAAACAGAGGAAAATTCAAGAGAAACAAAAAAATATATAGATTTTTGCATGAATTTAATTGTATTATCTTTCTCTTTCTAAAGATGCTCGGTGACTAAAATATTATTTTAATATATCTGTTTTATTCAAATGCACCAATATATATGACCTATATTCACTGAGAAATGGATAAAAATATTAATTTTCAAACTGGGGTGTGCTTATTTATGTTGAGCACTGTATATAGATTTTGTGACTTCAGTTCAAACAGAACAACCTGAGGCCTCCCTGATTGGCCAGCTGTGCATGCTTCATAAATATTAATTAGGTTTTGTGAAATGTGATTGGCTGAGAGGCAGATGGTCGGCAGGATTTGTCAATTCTTTTTTTGGTGGTAGTTAAATATAATAGTTATTTGATGTTTCGTGGCAAATACATTAAAATAAAACAACATATCATGGTAAAAATATGTACAGATGCTTTACAATATTATATTTGTGCATATACATTAGTTTGGCCAGTACTGAAGCCAAATCTGGAGCTTATCTAACAAAATAACTTATGATAACGTCCCAAAGTTACTACACCCCATTTTATATTATTAAAATAAAATATTAAATAAAAAATTTAAAAAGAGGAAAATTCAAGAGAAACAAAAAAATATATAGATTTTTGCATGAATTTAATTGTATTATCTTTCTCTTTCTAAAGATGCGTGACTAAAAATATTATTTTAATAAATATATCTGTTTAATAAATCTGTTTTATTAAAATGCACCAAAATATATGACCTATATTCACTGAGAAATCATTTATGTTGATAAACGTCAGATTATGCTTAAAGCCTTTTTTGATGGACTATTTTTACAATTTATGATGGCATAGCAGTCAAAATAGGACAAATGAGCTCATGTATGGGAC
Source organism: Danio jaintianensis (assembly GCA_903798115.1). NCBI lineage: Eukaryota > Metazoa > Chordata > Actinopteri > Cypriniformes > Danionidae > Danio > Danio jaintianensis. Next base: position 4,183,855 of record CAIGQV010016716.1, on the reverse strand, counting down.
AAATTCAGGCCATTTGTCAATGAGGGGTGGGTCTTTCGGTTATGGGTCTGTTTTACATTATAATCAGTAGACGCAGGAGTTGAGAAAGTGAGTAGGAGGACAATCATGCAGAATAAGAGACACTGAGCTGTCCTCGATGAGCAGGAAACCCCACTCAGCCACTTCCTGTCTAACAGATGCTAAAATATACCGCAAACACACACTGACCAGAAGCCAAATGCCCACAGGTCATTCTGAGCAAACCGCCTGTGACGTACAGCATTAAACACTAATCTGCAGGAGGATCAGCACTGTGCGATTCAACAGCAACATTTAGCAGGAAACCATGAGGCACAGTATAGGATTTAAAGCAAACTTTGCTTATCAACACATACATAAAACGTGTATATACACCTATAAATTACTCGCATATACACCTATACTATTGGATGTTCAGTACAATATACTCTATATGAAACTTGCGTATATACGTATAAACTTGGTGCACGCATACACCCACATACCCTCGCTTATATAATTAAACTCGATCCTTGCATATATACCCATAACATCACACGCGCATACATAGAAACTTGCTGCATGCAAACACACCTGTACACACTCACATACACATATAAACCTGATCTATGCATATATATCTATAGATGCATACAGTATGCATAGATTTAGAAGTTTATATGTACATAATAGTTTTAATAACTCATTTCTAATAACTGATTTCTTTTCTCTTTGCCATGATGACAGCACATAATATTAGACTAGATATTTTTCAAGATACTAGTATTCAGCTTAAAGTGACATTTAAAGGCTTAACTAGGTTAATAAGGGTAAAGTTAGGGTAATTAGGCAAGTCATTGTATAACAGTGGTTTGTTCTGGAGACAATCCAAAACTAATATTGCTTAAGGGGGCTAATAATCTTGACCTTAAAATGGGTTTAAAACAATTAAGAACTGCTTTTATTCTAGCCGAAATAAAACAAATAAGACTTTCTCCAGAAGAACAAATAATATAGGAAATACTGTGAAAAATTCCTGAATCTGTTCAACTTCATTTGGGAAATATTTGAAGAAGAAAAACATTCACAGGAGGGCGAATAATTTTGACTTCAACTGTATGTATTTTAATAACATTTACTGATCACAGCTAATATGTGTAATGAGTGGTGTTTCTGTAAGTCGGGTCAGGTGTGTGTGTGTGTGTGTGTGTGTGTGTGTGCGTGCGTGCGTGCGTGTGTGTGTGTGTACCTGGACTCCAGCAGGAATGTCGTAGACGATGCGGATGGTTTTGATATCGGAGTGTCCCGGGAGGGAATAAGGAATAATGTGGTACTCCATTTTCCCCGGCGGCTGCGTTCCCGTTTTCTCCCCATAGATGGCCTTACAGGTGGGACACTGCAGACTGCCATCCTGAAACAACACACACACACACACACTTCAGTACAATCCATTTTTACAATACACATATAGTTTAATTTGTAATCAGTAATAATGTAATCCAAATTTAATCCAAAGGTAGTCAGATTACATTAACATAAAGGCTTTAATCTAGGAAATTATATTACTGTCTACAAATGTTGTCATGCAATTTGTAATCAGAAATAAAGTAATTCAAAAGTAGTCAGATTACACTACCCTAAAAGCATAATATAAGAGATTATACTACCGACAACAAGTTTTGTCATGTAATTAGTAATCAGTAACTTGCAATCTACCCAGCTCTGATTACTACATATAGGAAATAAAGGAAAATACCTATTTTAAATAAATTAAAGTTGTCTTTATGGTATTCTGACCTTGTTGCTGTTGTTATACATGGCCACGAGGCACAAATTACTACAAATTATGTCATGCAATTTGTAATCAGTAATAAAGTAATCCAAACGTAATCCAAAAGTAGTCAGATTACGCTACCATAAATGTGTACCATAAGAGATTAGACCACTGACAACAAATGTTGTCACAGAATTTGTACTCAGTAATAAAGTAATCCAAATGTAATCCAAA
>CAIGQV010016716.1:4152408-4175181 GCA_903798115.1 Danio jaintianensis | reverse complement strand
TGGCGCCAAACAGTCAAAAACGCAAAACTGACAGAAATGAAAACAGCTGATGGAGTATACACTAACCTGCGCATTATTCAGACACAAGATGGAGACAAACAGTCAAAAACACAAAGCTGACAGAAATGAAAACAGCTGATGGAGTATACACTAACCTGCGCATTATTCAGACACTAGATGGCGCCAAACAGTCAAAAACAGTCTGATGGATGAAGATCCAGGATGAGACTGTGTTATTTAGTGGTTGTTATCTGGGAATAACATACCTTTGAATGTCATGACTGACCAATAAGAACAGAGTATCCCGACAGCCATATATTAAACGAATTTAAACACTGACAAACCTGCCTCCAGAACCCGACCGTATCACATCCCTCAACGATTATCACAGAGATCTGAATTACAGCAGATAACTCATGAGCAGATAACTCATGTGTAAGAATCATACAGAAGGTCTATATGCATAATTGAAGGGATCTCCTTACAGCAATAAATTATGAATTATGAAAGTAACCCTGCGCAAAGGAAGCACGGATTATGATGGATAATGTTTGAAATGTACATTTGATTCATGTCATTATTAAATAGGAAAGCAAAACTTAACAGAATACAATCATTCTACTTAACTGGCCTATGAATTATTGAAAATTAATAAATGAATGAATTATTTATATAGTGCTTATATGACTATACATCCGAAGCAATTTACAATTATCACATTACAATCATGTACATCTAACTCAAGAAATTAACAAAGAGTTATAATAATTATAAAAATGTATAAATCAAAATTAAGGGTCATGATGAATAATTAAGGTACAACTGCACACCTGATCCAATGAATTATAAAACTAAATTAAATTAAAAAAATTATAGATATGGAAAAATAATAATAATCTGGTGGAAAATTGTTGCATACCTCATAAAAAAAAAGACTTTCCAACATACTTTAATCTGTTCTCTATTCTGTCTGCTTTACATAAATAGTTATAAACGTTACTTTGATCTTGACTTCTAAAACTAGCAATCACTTTTCTGTTTATTTTATTTATTATATTATGTACTGTATATTGTATATCACCGGCCACTTTATTAGGTACACCTGTCCAACTGCTTGTTAACGCAAATTTCTAATCAGCCAATCACATGGCAGCAACTCAATGCATTTAGGCATGTAGACATGGTCAAGACGATCTGCTGCAGTTCAAAGCGAGCATCAGAATGGGGAGGAAAGGTTATTTAAGTGACTTTGAACGTGGCACGGTTGTTGGTGCCAGACGGGCTGGTCTGAGTATTTCAGAAACTGCTGATCTACTGGGATTTTCACACACAACCATCTCTAGGGTTTACAGAGAATGGTCAGAAAAAGAGAAAATATCCAGTGAGCGGCAGTTCTGTGGGCGCAAATGCCTTGTTGATGCCAGAGGTCAGAGGAGAATGGCCAGACTGGTTCCAGCTGATAGAAAGGCAACAGTAACTCAAATAACCACTCGCTACAACCGAGGTCTGCAGAAGAGCATCTCTGAACACACAACACGTCCAACCTTGAGGCGGATGGGCTACAGTGGCAGAAGACCACACCGGGTGCCAATCCTGTCAGATAAGAACAGGAAACTGAGGCTACGATTCACACAGGCTCACCAAAATTGGACAATAGAAGATTGGAGAAACGATGCCTGGTCTGATGAGTCTCGATTTCTGCTGCCACATTCGGATGGTAGGGTCAGAAATTGGCATCAACAACATGAAAGCATGGATCCATCCTGCCTTGTATCAACGGTTCAGGCTGGTGGTGGTGGTGTAATGGTGTAGGGGATATTTTCTTGGCACACTTTGGGCCCATTAGTACCAATTGAGCATCGTGTCAACGCCACAGCCTACCTGAGTATTGTTGCTGACCATGTCCATCCCTTTATGACCACAGTGTGCCCATCTTCTGGGTACCCAGTATCCTGCTACTTCCAGCAGGATAACGCACCATGTCATTAAGCGTGAATCATCTCAGACTGGTTTCTTGAACTTGATAATGAGTTCACTGTACTCAAATGGCCTCCACAGTCACCAGATCTCAATCCAATAAAGCACCTTTGGGATGTGGTGGAACGGGAGATTCGCATCATGGATGTGCAGCCGACAAATCTGCAGCAACTCTGTGATGCTATCACGTCAATATGGAGCAAAATCTCTGAGGAATATTTCCAGTACCTTGTTGAATCTATGCCACGAAAGATTAAGGCAGTTCTGAAGGCAAAAGCGGGTCCAACCCGGTACTAAGGTGTACCTAATAAAGTGGCCTGTGAGTGTATATACTGTATATTTTTTTCTGCTCTGTTTTATTTTTTATCAATAACTCTCTTTTTTACATTTCTAATATTTGTGTACTGCATAAAACAATCTGTGAATTGTCATATTATTTACATATATTTATGTATATTATTCTTCTGTCATCCTCATTTGTGAGTCACGTTGGATAAAAGCATCTGATTGAATGGAAATGTAAATAAAATGAAGCTGAAGAAGAGATTTATTGCCATCTGAATCTACAGATCTGTACTGTGGTATTTTTGTGAATCTGTGAGTCTCTGCCATCTAGTGGTGGTGCTTTAATCACACCATAAACACATCTGATTGAGAAATATCTGAAAGAAAGCTGTGAAGTGTGTGTGAATATGATGACACACACCTCATAATAACCAGGAGTGTTTCACTGTCAAAACATGGCGTGCACCAAAATATGTGTTTTTTGTATGTGTTTCTTTTAATAATGCTTTAAATATAGGACATAGAGGGGCAGCACGGTGGCTCAGTGGTTAGCACTGTTGCCTCACAGCAAGAAGGTCGCTGGTTCGAGTCCCGGCTGGTTGGCGTTTCTGTGTGGAGTTTGCATGTTCTCCCCGTGTTGGCGTGGGTTTCCTCTGGGTGCTCCGGTTTCCCCCACAGTCCAAACACATGCGCTATAGGGGAATTGGATGAACTAAATTGGCCGTAGTGTATGAGTGTGTGTGTGTGTGTGTGTGTGTGTGTGTGTGTGTGTGTGTGTGTGTGTGAGTGTGTTTCCCAGTACTGGGTTGCAGCTGGAAGGGCATCCGCTGTGTAAAACATATGCTGGAATAGTTGGCGGTTCATTCCGTTGTGGCGATCCCTGATAAATAAGGGACTAAGCCGAAGGAAAATTAATAAATGAATATAGGACAAACACAGTAAATTGTCCTTTTACCAGCTGCATGTGTAAAAAATGAGCTTCAACACATCTGTTTTGATAACTAAAATGCACTATTTCAAATGTTACTATTTCAACGTGTCCAATGAAAACGATTCAGTGCATGAGTGAATTGTTCAAATGAATCAAGCTGAATCACAACAGTCCAAAATTGGCTTATTTGTGAATCTGGCATTCAGAATTCTATAATAAAAAAGGGAATATTTTCCAGTACAAATATTAAAAAAAATGTTTAAATCAAGATACATTTACTTGGGATATAAAAAGAGCATAAAAAAGTGACAGTTGGAATAGAAATAAGTAAGTTTAATTTAGCTTTGAATTAAGTTTATTTTTTTGACCCCATTGGTCGATTTTTTTCCCAGACATTCCTTTACTGTAAATGATATTCATGTTGATTTTAGGTTTTTTTTAAAGATATTTTAAAATTAAAAGTGTAAATATATCAGTAAGAAATATCTTTTCATTCACGTTGATTTGCAGCATGTCTTTATACATGCTTATTTTATGTAAAATAAAATAAAATAAAATAAAATGAAATAAAATAAAATAAAATAAAATAAAATAAAATAAAATAAAATAAAATAAAATAAAATGAAATGAAATGAAATGAAATGAAATGAAATGAAATTCAGTTGACCTAAAAAAGTCATGTTGCAACAATGTCTGAAAAGCATATTTAATTTATGGAATTATTATAAATCAAGTCAATGAATTATAATTATTCATTCATTCATTTTCCTTCGGCTTAATCCCTTTACTCATGAGGGGTCGACAAAGCAGAATGAACCGCCAACTTATTGGATGCCCTTCCAGCTGCAAACCAGTGCTGGGAAACACCCATATGCACTCATTCACACACACTCACACACTACGGTCAATTTAGTTCATCAATTCCCCTATAGCACATGTGTTTGGACTGTGGGGGAAACAGGAGCACCCGGAGGAAACCCACGCCAACACAGGGAGAACATGTAAACTCCACACAGAAATGCCAACTGGCCAGGCCGGGACTCGAACTAGCGACCTTCTTGCTGTGAGGCCACAGTGCTAACCACTGAGCCATCGTGCCGCCTATTTTTGAAAATAAAACTATATTTTTTTACTTGTCTAGAAAATTCTTCTTGACTTAAGATTGCATTTTTAGATATTTGGACGAGACAAAAACTCTGAGTAAGAAAAACATTATTATATATATATATATATATTGCAGTGAGTAAACTGTATTTCTAGCACACAGATTGTACAATATAACACTATTACACTAACACAATATAACAATATTCAACACTGCAGTGACCCCGGTGTCACGGTGGCGCAGTGGGTAGCACGATCGCCTCACAGCAAGAAGGTCGCTGGTTCGAGCCTCGGCTGATTCAGATGGACTTTGCATGTTCTCCCCGTGTTGGCGTGGGTTTCCTCCAGGTGCTCTGGTTTCCCCCACAGTCCAAACACATGTGCTATAGGTGAATTGGGTAAGGTAAATTGTCCGTAGTGTATGAGTGTGTATGAATGAGTGTGTCTGGATGTTTCCCAGTGATGGGTTGCAGCTGGAAGGGCATCCGCTGCGTAAAACATATGCTGGATAAGTTGGTGGTTCATTCCGCTGTGGCGACCCCAGATTAATAAAGGGACTAAGCTGAAAAGAAAATGAATGAATGAACACTGCAGTGACCCCTTGAAGATACAGTAATCATGATAGTTTTGATATAGAGCATAATTACGCATGACTATTATAGTATTAGCAGAGAATACCAGCTAATACCAGCATAGCGCACATCCAAAACCAGCAGGAGAGAAAGTGTGAGGCAGAGATTAAGGCAGTGTTAATGTGAGAGAGGAGAGATCAACACTGCTGTTTCACACACCTGACACTTGTTTATCGCACTCTCTGCTGAAGCATGTGTGTGGGAGAGAGAGAAAGAAAGTGTGTGTGTGTTTGCGTGGGTGTGAATTTGTGTGTTTGTGTATGTGTGCATGTATGCATGTGTGTGTTGTGTTTGTGTGTGTGTATGTGAGAGAGAGAAAGAGAGTGTGTAATGTATGTATGTATGCGTGTGTATGTGTGTGTGTGTGTGTGCGTGTGTGTGTTTGTGTGAGAGAGTGTGTTTAATATCTGTGTGTGTGTGTCTGTGTGTGTGTGTGTGTGTGTGCGTGTGTGTGTGTATGTGAGAGAGAGAAAGAGAATGTGTAATGTATGTATGTGTGTGTGTGTGTTTGTGTGAGAGAGTGTGTGTAATATCTGTGTGTGTGTGTATGTATATATATATGTGTCTGTGTGTATGTGAGTGTGTTTGTGTGAGAGAGTACGTGTAATATATGTGTGTGTGTGTCTGTGTGTGTGTGTGTCTGTGCGTGCGTGCGTGCGTGCGTGCGTGCGTGCGTGCGTGCGTGCGTGTGTGTGTGTGTGTGTGTGTATGTGTGTAAACCACGCTCATCCTGTGTGTGTAACCGCTCGCCTGGGAACAAAGTGAGCTCATCTGTCTTTACAATCTTTCAGTATCTATGTTTCTGCTGAAGTGTGTGTGTGGTTTCAGAAAACACATCTCCACTCACATTCACTGGGATTTACAGCCCTGTGTGTGTGTGTGTGCGTGCGTGTGCGTGAGTGTGTGTGTGTGTGTGTCTCTGCTGAGGCTCCTGAGGCTCCGTTTTGCCTTGATCCATTATTCATCTTCCCTCTGTGTGTCACAGCTTGGATGTCAAATGATTCACACACGCACACACACACACACACATACATACACACGCACACACACACACACGTATGCGGTTTAACTCGACCAAAGACGCTCTCAAACAATGATTTTCACACGCTCAGAGGAAAGGACAAGCTTTATTAATGCATCACAGCCACACTCTCTGTCTGTGTGTGTGTGTGTGTGTGTGTGTGTGTGTGTATGTGTGTGTGTGTGTGTGTGTGTGTGTATGTATGTATGTATGTGTTTGTGTGTGTATGCATATATGTATGTGTGTCATGTGTGCGTGCATGTGTATGTATGGATGTATGTATATGTGTGTGTGTTTGTGTGTGTGTTGATTAATGCCGCACTGCTGAAGGAATCTATTGATTGGTTCACTGTTAAAGCAGCTCAATAAACCTCTGCTAAAAATTAAACATTCAGATTTTTTACAATTGTATTTTAAGTGTATTGTATGACGCACCGAAAATATTTTTGTAAAATTACATGAATAAAAAACATTTGTAAACAATGGCCAATACATCTCTTACAGTATTTATTAATCGTTGTTAATTAGCCGGCAGCTAGCTCTCTGAAACTCTCACATGCTCTGAAGCTAAGCAGGGCTGCACCTGGTCAGTACCTGGATGGGAGACCACATGGGAAAGCTAGGTTGCTGCCGAAGTGATGTTAGTGAGACCAGCAGGTGGCCAGTCCTAACACCCCAGTATATTGATGGGGACTCTATTGGCCCATTTCCACTGAGTGGTACGGTACGGGTCACCTTTATCAGGCTTGCATTTCCACTGCCAAAAGGGTACCAATGGTAACTGGTACCGCTCGCGCTTTAGACGGCCTTGTAAACAACTACGGGGCACAGGGTGGATTCTGCTCTTCTTCTTGGCTTTGTGGCTGTTCATCAAGACGACGACAAGGTTTGTTTAAGCTCGGGTCGACCATGGCTTGTTATTATATGTATATATTATTACGGTGTAATGTCTCAGCTGTGTATTTCAAAATGGCGGTTCCTTTGTTTTCATTCTCCTAGCTTGTGCACGAGCGAGTGACATATCTCTGTAAACCAATAGCGTTCAGCTGCTTGTCTTGCTCCGCCTTTTTGTACCCTTTTGTTGTGCTAGGTACCCTTCCGAAAGGGTACGCAAAAAGTGGTACGGTACGGTTCGCTTTTAGGTACCTTTTGACAGTGGAAACGGCAATAAAAGTGTATCGAACCGTACCTACCGTACCACTCAGTGGAAACGGGCCATATACTGCTCAGTGAGCACTGTCTTTCGGATGAGACGTTAAACCAAGGTCCCGACTCTCTGTGGTCATTAAAAAGGATGCCCAGGATGTCCTTTGTAAAGAGTAGGGGTTTAAACCCGGCATCCTGCCCACTGGCCTCCTAACCATCCCCATATCATAATTGGCTTCATCACTCTGTCTCCTCTCCACCAATCAGCTAGCTTCATCACTCTGTCTCCTCTCCACCAACCAGCTGGTGTGCGGTCTGGCGCAATATGGCTGCCGTCGTGTCCTCCAGGTGGATGCTGCACACTGGTGGTGGATGAGGAGATTCCCCCCAATGTGTAAAGCGCTTTAAATGTCCAGAAAAGCACTATATAAATGTAAGGAATTATTATTATTATTATTATTATTATTATTAATGTTAGTCAATGAAATTAAAGTTAACTGTTAGTTCTTGTCAAATCCCACAGTGTATTAACTAATGTTAACAAGTATGAATTTGGATGTTAATAATGCATTAGTAAATGCTGAACTATGATTAATTAATGCTATGTTATTAGTTCATGTTAGTAAATACATTAACTAATGGAAACTTCCCGAACAGAATTGTTCAGGAATTGTTCACAACAAGGAAACATATGTTTTAAGTTTAGAGCCATAGATATATACACTAGATATCGCATACGGACCCTGAGCATGCATCAATAGCGCCGCCACATTTGTACAGTGCTCCTAGGACACAAGTCATTCAACCGCACTAGTCAAGACTAAAGCCAATGTGAAGATGCTGGACTTTTGCACTGCGTACGGGTGTAGTAACGAGCTAACAAATAAAACAAAGCACAAAGGCAGAACATTTCATAGGTAAGATTTCGTTTTTTATGTTTTTGTATGTTACGAACTTTTGTGCTAAACAAGTAACGTTATTGAGGATAATACAGTCACTTACGGCATTGACCATAAGGCAAAGTAGCACCAACTTGCTCTAAATACTAGGCTTATGCTAGTTTTGTTGAATAAAATCAGCAAACAATGTAAATGAAATATGACAACAAGATGCTGTGGTGCCAGAAACTTGTATTATTGTCGGTTAAGTGAAGTTTAGTTTTTGAAGTAACTTATAAGTGTGCCTGATAACATAACAGTGCCTGCGCCTCAATGTGCATACTGTCCACCCTAAATTATTGAAGATTACAAATGTTATATACCATTTAGATCAAAAATGTGGATATGCACACTGAGACGCAGGGATATCAATGGTTTACACGAGACGTTCATAACGGAGATTCATTCACAAACGAATCACTCCCTCAGTTAGCATTAGAAATGAATGCAGGAGAGGGGGTGTGTTTCTGGACGTGGATTAGATCACATTTAACAGGGAGGGAGATAATACTTTCCATGCACATAAACACATGCTCTTTGTTGGCAATGCCCATGCGGTCACTTATCCATCAATATAGAAAAGTGATGTAAAATTATAATTTTCGTAATTAAAAAAATATTTGCATACTGACCACTGGTAAAACTCCCGATCATAAATATATGTATATATGTGTATATATCTCTGGCTCTGGATGGCCAGTCCTCCACTGCACCTTGGTCCCACATTCATTTTAAAGGAGCGCTACCCTATTGACACATTCCTTCCAATAGACAACAACAGCGTAGGTGACATCTAATGTAAACATCTATGGTTTAGAGCAATATAACTGGGAATCAGTTTTCAATTAATCACCCCTCTCAAATGAAGTGATTCACACAAAAGAATCAATTCGCTCAAATGAATCAACTTAGAGAGAAAATGTAAAAAAGCAGAAACAGTATCATATAGTCTAAAAGTAAGAACAGATACAAGAAATTAACGTACCATTTAGGGAAATGTAACTGGGAATCAGTTTTCAATGAATCAGCACTCTCAAATGAAATGATTCAATCAAAAGAATCGATTCGCTCAAATGAATCAACTTAGAGAACGAACGCAAAAGAACAAGTATAAAACACTCATCTCTTACCCTGCAGGAACGGCTCCTCTGCTGGCGGTCACCGTGATTCGCTGTGTTCCCGGCCGGTTCAGGTTGTTCTGTCCGTTAATAGTGAGCGCGTGATTGGTCGGCAGCGTCACTAATGGGAAGTTCACTCCATTCACCTCCGCCTTCCCTCCTCCTCCTCCACCCACTGATATGTTGTTATGATTATTATGATGTCCCCTAGCAACGGTCGTTGTGGGCGACCAGAGGGAGGAGCCAGCAAAGGTGTTGCTCTGCCTGACAGTAGAAGTGTTCTGATTGGCTCCGCCCTCCGTTCCATACAGTTTCCTCCTTTGTTGTAGAGCCAAAATGGCGTTAGATGCTGCGCGGGTACTGTGGACCAGAAGACACTGCTGGCAGGTGCATGGTGTGCCCGAATTTGTTCCCACAGGCCAGGATTGTGATTTAGGGATGGATCCGGCAATGAGCGGGTATGCCAGATCCATGCGTCTGCGAATGCGGCGTTTTCGTTGGCTCTGCCGGTTGGTTTGAGACATGCTGTTGAAATCTACCAGGTAGTTGAAGCCCAGAGAGCTCAAATCCAGCCACGGGTGCTGCTTTTCGTAAGCATTCTGGATGCTTACGCACAGCTCCATATCATATGGTGTCCAGGACCCGCAGTCATTTTCCCACTCCCAAACGATGCCCTTGCCTGGGGACGAGGACGGGTCGTAGAAGTTGCGCTGAACCGGACGCATTGTGCCTACAGAAAGAGAGCGAGATTTAATGAGATGCAAACTTCAATGTATTGTTTGTGTATAAATCAGATAAAAAGTGTCTGCTAAATGCATTAAAGGAGAGATTTTTTACATGGTGTTAAATAAGCCTCTGATGTCTCTAGAGTGTGCGTGTGACGTTTCAGCTCAAAATAATACACACAATGTTTTCTAGCTCTCTGAAACGGACCCTTTCAGGCTTTGATCCTAATTGTGGCGTTTTGGTGACTGTCGCTTTAAATTCAAATGAGATTGTGCTCTATTTAAAAGAGGGCGGAGCTACAAAAGCCTGTGCATCAGCATTGTGGCAGATTCAAAACAGGACTAAAGTTATCTGTGGAAAATGTGAACGTCAGTGTGTGCTTCTATGGACTGTCTGTCTATGGAGACCCCTGTCACTGTTCATTTGTGCTTCATCTAAAACTCCACATTTATAATCCTCTTAGTCTATGCTGACATTATCTTCAGCAGCTCAAACACTAATGCAGGGGTCTCAAACTCAAATTGGCGGGGGCCATATCAGTGACTGACAATTGATAATAGGGCCGTTTTAACATTCTAGCACATGAAAAAAGTGGAAACCTGATGTAATTGGTGCACTCAGACATTCTTCCCCAGAGTATCAAAGCTCCTTCTTTTTGTTTCTCATTGTACATGCTGAAGGGGTAATGAAAATACTACAATTTAATAATAGACATAATAATAATAATAATTATGTCCCAATCAATTGTTGCTAAACCAAACGTTTAACAGATAGCGTAAGACAGCAGAAAGCAGATTGGGTAACTAGTGACTTTACTGGCAAATGTTCTTCCCAATATCTTTCTTTTTTGTAAAACTACAACAAAGAGGGGAAAAGTATGCACATATTCACGTTTACTTTAACATGTTCAATTCAACCAGCAGTAAAACTTTACTAATGCACATTTGTTTATACAAATCTTAATATGCATCTTAGGAAAATCTATTAAATGAGACCATTTGAATCGAATACTAGCAAAATGATCATATTTACACCACCAGCATAACGTGTAAGCCATGAAGAGGTGTTTGTACAACAAAATACAGGTGGGATAAAAGTGATAATAATCAAACGACCCTTGAATATTTTCAAAAATAGAGCTCTTACGGACATATCTTTCAACGTTTAAATCAGCCCCAGAAATAATCTGCATGTGCGTTACTCTCGACCGCACGCTGAGAGAAACCGAAAGTAGCCAGAATACATAGTACAGTACTTTAAATGTCCAGTAGGTGGGGGGTCAAAATCACAAGTGTATATGCGACTGCACAACAATGATAGTGATTCAAAAGTATATGTTTTGTTCGGTCGAATCTCGTCCTATTTTTGACATCAGTTGAGGGTCAGAGGGAGGAGGAGGGGGGGGGGGCGCAAATGGCCCGTGGGCTGGCAGTTTGAGACCCCTGCTCTAATGGTTAATGGCTGCTTCTCACTCAGGGCTGCTGTTTATGCTAATGAGGGAGAGATGGGCACTAGTGGGCGGGGCTGTGACACGTACAAAGGGAGAATGTCAATCAAAGTGTTTCTGCAGACTGTTTTTATCAAGTCTGATTATGATAAAATTACATAATGAATTTTTACCATTAGAGGCCTATTATATTCACATACTGCTGCCACACAACTGTGTTTAAACCCCTTATAAAAGTGTATTTGTATGTAATAGGTCCCCTTTAAAATGTAAATCCCTCAATTCCAACCCACAAGGTATACAAACTGAAGCACGATCAAGCACCTTAAAGGTCCCATGAAGTGTTCTGAAATGTGCATTTCTTTATCAGTGTTTGATGTAATCTCAATTGAAACATCAAGAGAGGGTGGGAAATATACCAGCCCCCTCCCATTATAAAAAATAGCCAATAGCATTACATTTTTACCACAGCTCTGCCAGTGAGAGTGGTTGAGCTCAAGTACATGAAATGAAAAGCAAATGAGAAGAAGGGGGCGGGGCATGTCAGACACTAGAGAGCATTTGATTGGTCAGAAGATTTGATGTGTGGGGACGTAAATAAAACCATTGATCCATTTAGGCGGAAGTGAGAAACTGCAAGAATTAACGTTTCTATCAGGTTTATATATTCAAAATGTGAAATTTGTCAGATTAGATTATAGATATCCTTAAAACAAACATACTAACATCTCAAAAAACTTAATTTTAACTTCACATGACCTTTAAAGGGGCGGTCCAATGCTATTTCATGCATACAGGGTTATTTAGGCCCAATCCCATTTCTATTTTTGTATCCCTTCCCCTTGGCCCTTGAAACGGAGTGTGAAGGGGAAGGGCTTCAAAATTTACCCCTAAGAAATGGGACAGCACTACAACACCTGCACACGTCATCACATGTCATCGCGATCTCTTGCTTCATGTGAGATTGACGATGGCGACTGCTGTAGTTATTCCAGTTGCGTTATTTTTTGCTATTTATCTTCAGGAAATCACTGAAGGCAACGATATCATGTTATCATAACGATATAATGTGGCAATAAGATCGTAACTGTCCCTACCCCTTCACGTGAATGCGCAAAACGAGGGGTAGGCATAAGGGGAAGGGCTAAGGGGTAGAATTGGGAATGGGCCTTACACTGCTAAAGAGGTACTCTCGTGCTCAAGCATGGGTCAAGTTTTAAAAAATGATTTGGACATAACACAGAGTATTTCTTTTCCAAAAGTCTTCTAGTTTATGACAGATGATAACAGAATATATAACTCAGGTAAAAGTATAAAGCTTTAATTTTTTTCATTGTGCTTATTGACGAATGTTTATTTATTTTGTAAGAAAATGTTTAAGACATTGTGCAAAACACTGATAACTACAGTTGCAATCAGAATAATGAAACCCCCTGAATTATTCGCCCCCGTTTATTTTTTTCCCCAATTTCAGTTTAACGGAGAGAAGATATTTCTAAAACACATTTCTAAACATAATAGTTTTAATAACTCATTTCTAATAACTGATTTCTTTTCTCTTTGCCATGATGACAGTAAATACTATTTGACTAGATATTTTTCAAGACACTTCTATTCAGCTTAAAGTGACATTTAAAGGCGTAACTAGGTTAATTAGGTTAACTAGTCAGGATAGGGTAATTAGGCAAGTCATTGTATAACAGTGGTTTGTTCTGTAGACTATCGAAAAAATATATAGCTTAAAGGGGCAAATAATTTTGACCTTAAAATGGCTTTAAAAAAATTAAAAACTGCTTTTATTCTAGCCGAAATAAAACAAATCAGACTTTCTCCAGAAGAAAAAATATTATCAGACATACTGTGAAAAATTCCTGAATCTGTTCAACATCATTTGGGAAATATTAAAAAAAGTAATAATTCAAAGGGGGTTTAATAATTCTGATTGCAATTGTATATTGATAAATTATAATACACATGTGCAAACAAGTGAAAATCACAAATACCATATAGCCAGTAAATTAATGAATATATATAAACACAATATGTAAATATGTGCTGACAAATATAAACATACAATATGAAAAATGCAGAATGTTGTAAACTCTTTAATAAGAAAACTGCAATTTCAGCAAACATTTCAGCAGAAAATCTTCTTTAATGTTTTACTAAAGAACAAAGAGTCACACACACCTTCTACAGCCTGAGGGAGAGTAAATGAGCAGATTTTGAGTGAATCTTTATAGTAAGAATCCTTCTGATAATCTGCAGAGCTGTACAGTTAGAAATCATCCTGTAGTTTTACTGAATCATACAATTAATGGAAGCTGCTTTCTCAGATCAGTGTTTGATGAGAAGCAGGAATGTGACAGGAGGAAGAGGAAGAGGAGAGGTGAAGGAGAGCAGCACTGGACTGTTTTACGGCTCATTAAAGAACAATTACTGCCACACACACACTGTACACACACACAGAAGCATACACACACTCACGCATGCCCACTCAGACACACAAAGGCATACATGCATAGACATTCAGCATGAACACACACAAATGAATACACACACTCGCGCACACAGACACACTTGCATACACGCACGTGCACACCTCAAGCACACAAACGCACACACTCTGAGCATGCACACAATTGCATACACACACTCGCAAACACTGAACACGCACACAAATGCATACACACACTAAACATGCACTCACACACACTAAACATGCACACAAACGCATACACGCACTTGCACACACACACACACACACACACACACACACACACACACACACACACAGAAGCATAAACACACTCACACATGCACACTCAGATGCACTTGCACACGCACACACACACTGAACAGGTACACAAAGGCATACATGCACACACATTTAACATGAACACACACACATGCACACACACAAATGAATACACATATTCGAGCACATTCACACAGACACACTTGCATACTCACTCTGAACACAAATGCATACATGCACACACTTGCATGCACGTGCGCACATCAAGCACACAAACACACACACTCTCAGCATGCACACAAATGCATACACACACTCGCACACATTAAACATGCACACAGACACACTGACAAACATACAAAAGCACACACGCTCACACATGCACACAGACGCACTTGCACACACACTGAACAGGTACACAAAGGCATACATGCAGACACTCAACATGAACACACACACAAATGAATACACACACTCATGCACACAGACACACTTGCATACTCACGCTGAACATGCACACACTTGCATGCTCATGCATACACTGAACACACAAACACATACACACACTCGCATACACTAAACACACACACAATGCATACACGCACTCGCACACACTAAACACGCACACATACACATACTTGCAAACACTAAACACACACACACACACACACTGAAGATGCACACACACTCTGAATGCACACAAAAGCATAACACACTCTCTCTCACACACACTAAGCACTCACACAAATTACACACACTGAACATACACACAGATACTCCGAATGCACACAAAAGCATAAACATTCTCACAGACACACACTCTCTGAACATGCACACAAATGCATACATGCACACACACTCTCACTCTCTCTCTCACACACACACTAAATATTGTACAAAAATTGCACACACACACACACACACACACACTCACTAACTCACTCACACACTCATCACTCACACAAACACAAAAGTTCACACACTCTCTCTCTCTCTCTCATTCACACACACACACGCACACACACACACAAACACACTCTCTCTTTCTCACTCTCACACACGCACGCACGCACACACACACACACACACGCACGCACGCACGCACACACACACACACAAACTTTCTCCATGTCCTTCCTGTATGCATCTCTCATACTCAAACTCAAACACTCTTTCTCACTATCCCCATCTCTCTGTCCCGATCCCGTCTGACCAGATCAAATACGAAATCCCACCATATCAGATTTTTGACCAAATGCAAAACGTCTGGACCGCTTAAAAACACACTGAGACAATAAGAGTCTGACTGAAAGATATATTTGTGTGTAATGTAGATTCTTCACTCCTCAACAATGAGGCATGAGTGAGTATCACTGTACTTTTCCATGTATTAAATAAGCTCTACGAGATTTTATCAGGTAAAAATTAAGAGCATTTTTATTAATAAATGAAACAAATGGCTCAAAAGAGACTTTGAATTCCGTGTTATTTGGCATTTCTGTATATATTTTTTAGTATATTCCTGTTATGACAAGAGTTTGAGGGTCTTTGCAGTTCAGACAAACTGGTTTAAGTCCACATCCATTCATTCATTCATTTTCCTTCAGCTTAGTCCCTTATTTATCAGAGGTCGCCACAGCGGAATGAACCGCCAACTATTCTAGCATATGTTTTACACAGCGGATGCCCTTCCAGCCGCAACGCAGTACTGGGAAACACCCATACACACTCATTCACACACACACTCATACACTACGGCCAATTTAGTTCATTGATTCCCCTATAGCGCATGTGTTTGGACTGTGGGGAAACTGGAGCACCTGGAGGAAACCCACGCCAACACGGGGAGAACATGCAAACTCCATATAGAAATGCCAACTGACCCAGCCGGGAATTGAACCAGCAACCTTCTTGCTGTGAGGCCACAGTGCTAACCACTGAGCCATTCCACACTCATTTTTATCCAATTCCAGATGCAGATAGTAATAATTTGGCCATTCAAACTGATGCAGATCCAGAAAAATAGAGTGTGAACTGAATAGCTAGCAGAGAGATACTGCACAGCTTGCAGTTTAGACTTAAAAGACTAGAGCACTGAGCCATAGTGCACACACACACACACACACACACTGAACACACGCTCATACACACTGAACACATTCACACACAGAAGCATATGCACACACAATCACACTGAAAACACAAAGACTCACAAGCATGCGTGCACACACACACACACACACACACGCGCACACACACACACACACACACACACACGCACACACGCACACATGCACACACACACACACACACAATCACCTACACACTGAACACAGACTCATACACACACCTACACACAGACTGAACACACAGAAACATGCACACACAAACACACACACTAAACACACAGAAACTTGCACACACAAACACACACACTGAACACACTCTCAAACACACACCTACATATAGACTGAACACACAGGACATGCATACACACACTAAAAAGACAGATGCACAAGCATGCACACAGACATACATGCGCGCACACACACACACGCACACAGACACACATATTTAACACAGATGCATGTTCACACACACACAAACAGAACACACACACGCATATGCACATGCAAACACATACACATACACCCACAGAACACACACAGTGTCATATGCGTGCAACATACATGCACTGCACGCACGCACACACCCACACACCCACAAAGAGATGCATATGGACATGCACGCACACTAAACACACACACACACACTGAATACACAACATACACGCACTACAGGACATGTACTGAATGCACACACACACACACACACACACACACACACACACATTTAACAGATGCATATTCACACACACACAAACAGAACACACAGATGCATATGCACATGCAAACACACACACCCACAGAACACACACAGTGTCATATGCATGCAACACACACACGCATACACACACACACACACACACAGACACACACACAGAGACACATATGCACATGCACACACATACTGCATACACACAATACACATGCACTGCGCACGCACACACACACTCACACACGTGTAAATGCATCGTGACCATACTGTGCCAAAGGAAGTCGCTACAACAAAGTGTCCGCTGCCCCCGTGAATGCCCAGTGTGTGAGCGTCAGCACCTGTTAAGCCACTTCACTGAACACACACACACTCAAACCCTCAAACACATAATGTACTACAGTAAAGTCAAAGGGTACAGTAGATGCTCTGCAGTGATGCACAGTGCTTCAGATAAAACCACTGTATTTCCTGCGAAAGAAAACCAGAGCACATTCACACACACACACACACACACACACACGCATGCAGCCGCTCGGTGGAAAACCCCACGATAAAACTAGAGCACTGCAACACCTCCACTTTTCTCACACTCTCTGTGGGCGGAGCCACAAAACAAACACTCTGAGGGGGAGCCGCCAATCAAACATTATGGGGGCGGAGCTTCCATTCAAACCCTCTGGCTGTTGTTATAATTTCCTTATAGCTTATTGATTTACTATAAGTATTACGATTACTGAGCGGTACGGCGGCTCAGTGGTTAGCACTGTTGTCTCACAGCAAGAAGGTCGCTGGTTCGAGTCCCGTCTGGGTCAGTTGGCGTTTCTGTGTGGAGTTTGCATGTTCTCCCCGTGTTGGCGTGGGTTTTCTTTTTTCTTTTTCTTTTTTTAATAAATGTCAATTTTTCATTTAATTTAAGTACAGTGTTTTACTAGTTAAATTGAAAAAACAGTTAGAAATGAAGTGTACATTTATTTTATAATGTGTTTAATTTTATTATAAGTAACTTTCATAAGTATGCGTTTAATTTAGTAATAAAACTCCTGCCTCAAACTTTGCGTCAGGCAGTAAAACAAGTTGTACGACTAAAGCATTTGTCATGTTCTGCCTGATTAAAATTCACCTTGAGACTGCGGTTCCTTCTAAGAGCACCTTTGGCTGTCATTCCTAATGAGCAAAGTGGAAACTGTGGCCGTGCTCTACTCCATTTTGGATCAGCCGCATGGGGAGCTGCTGCCAAAAAGCATCTGGCTGATATTATTCATTCCTGCAGTCAAGACAAGACAAGTGCTGACCAAACAGAGAGAGACGCAGGGAGGTGTCTTGGCTCTCCTACATCACCTTTACAGGTTAATTGTTTTAAAATGCTTCAGTGTGCAAACTTTAGACGTGAACATATTACAGAAGAGGCTGCAGTAATGAACTGTCCTGAAGTTCAGCAATGCATCAATGAGACGGCATGCAAAATACACACATGATGCCTTATGATTAGTCATTGTTTATTATGATATTATAATTCATTCATTCATTTTCCTTCGGCTTAGTCCTTGATTTATTAGGGGTCACCACAGCGGAATGATCCACCAACTATTCCTGCATATGTTTTACACAACGGATGCCTTTCCAGCCGCAACCCAGCACTGGGAAATTATAT
Source organism: Danio jaintianensis (assembly GCA_903798115.1). Classification (NCBI taxonomy): domain Eukaryota; kingdom Metazoa; phylum Chordata; class Actinopteri; order Cypriniformes; family Danionidae; genus Danio; species Danio jaintianensis. The sequence goes on along the minus strand of CAIGQV010016716.1, from coordinate 4,156,609 downwards.
CATAATCATTCATTCATTCATTTTCCTTTGGCTTAATCCCTTTATTCATCAGGAGTAGCCACAGCGGAATGAACCGGCAACTATTCCAGCATATTTTTTTACGCAGCGGATGCCCTTCCAGCCGCAACCCAGTACTGGGAAACATCCATACACACTTATTCACACACACACTACGCCCAATTTAGTTCATCCAATTCCCCTATAGCGCATGTCTTTGGACTGTGGGAGAAACCGGAGCACCCGGAGAAAACCCACGCCAACACGGGGAGAACATGCAAACTCTACACAGAAATGCCAACTGGCCCAGCCGGGACTCGAACCAGCGACCTTCTTGCTGTGAGACAACAGTGCTAAACACTGAGCTACCGTGCCACTTGAGTTACATTTTGAAGACTTTATTTACTGTTTTGCCGATGAAAATAGTGTTGAACATTTGTGTGTTTCCTCCCTGAATGAATCTGTTTCTGAACGAATCATTTGAATCATTTGAGCTCGGTTTCTAAACGACTCCGCAGTTCTGAACTGAATTGCTTGAAAGAGTTTCACAAGCACAATCAGCAGTGAGGGCCGTGTCTAGAATTGATAGTGGGGATATCAAAAAGGGGCGGTGTTTGTTTTTATGTTAAAATGTCAACAATGTTTGGCAAAATGCGCTAATAATTGTGTCCTTAACTCTATATAAACTATTAATTGACTGAATTTGCAGAAAAAGGGACTACATTGTGATATACAGTTGAAGTCAGAATTATTTGCCCCTCCTGTATATTTTTTCTGCAACTTCTGTTTAACGGAGAGAAGATTTTCTCAACACATTTCTAAACATAATAGATTTAATAACTCATTTCTAATAACTGATTTCTTTTCTCTTTGCCATGATGACAGCACATATTATTTGACTAGATATTCTTCAAGACACTTCTTTACAGCTTAAAGTGACATTTAAAGGCTTAACTAGGTTAATTAGGGTAAAGTTAGGGTAATTAGGCAAGTCATTGTATAACAGTGGTTTGTTCTGGAGACAATCCAAAAAAAATATTGCTTAAGGGGGCTAATAATATTGACCTTAAAATGGCTTTAAAACAATTAAGAACTGCTTTTATTCTAGCCGAAATAAAACAAATAAGACTTTCTCCAGAAGAAAAAATATTATAGGAAATACTGTGAAAAATTGCTGAATCTGTTCAACATCATTTGGGAAATATTTAAAAAACAAAAATTGTGCATTCACACTAATGGGATTCATTGTAAATAAATAGAGTCTTAGTTATCTATGTTCTAGAGAAAACTCTTACACAACAAACCTGTATTCAAAGAACACATTCACACATTCGTGACCACACACCTCACGCACACACAGTGTTCAGAGTTCACACATCAGCTCTGATAAGTTTCTCACGCTAAAAACAGAGCTGTGAAAATCGTAACATGTCAAAGGTCCGTCGCTTGGGGAACCTGAAACATCACAGACAAACACACTCGATCAATCGCAGGAAAATCACATCATCTGGTCTGACCCCCAGAGATTCACATTCTGCCTGATAAACTCCCTGACCAGGGCAGAAAGTTAAAAAGCACAAACACTTGCTGCTTTGGCACTGAAATGAATTAAAGTACAGTGTCGCTGTACAGTGTCGCCTCACAGCAAGAAGGTCGCTGGATCGAGCCTTGGCTGGGTCAGTTGGCATTTCTGTGTGGAGTTTGCATGTTCTCCCCGTGTTGGCGTGGGTTTCCTCCGGGTGCTCCAGTTTCCCCCACATTCTAAACACACGCGCTACAGGTGAATTGGGTAGGCTAAATTGTCCGTAGTGTAAGTATGTGTGTGAATGAGTGTGTATGGGTGTTTCCCAGTGATGGGTTGCAGCTGGAGGGGCATCCGCTGCGTAAAACCTATGCTGGATAAGTTGGCGGTTCTTTCCGCTGTGGCGACCCCAGATTAATAAAGGGACTAAGCCGAAAAGAAAATGAATGAATGAATGAAATCAAAACTAACCATGTTGATTTTGTTAGCTCACATTGCCAGTTTTGTGGTGAACAATTCATGTCATTAAAGAAAACAAAAAGGTTGTTTGCCCTTGTAATCTAAAATTAAAATCTGAAAAATGCACTTCCTGTTTGTTTTCAGCTAAATTCTCAGATTATGCCAACTGGCCCAGCCGGGACTCGAACCAGCAACCTTCTTGCTGTAAGGCCACAGTGCGACAACACTGAGCCACTGTGCCACCCTCATTGCATTACATTCATGTTATATTTCTTCAGACTGGATCAAACCATGACCTTGGCTTTGTTAGCCCCAAACATATTACCTGTCCTTCATGAAAACTGCATAGATAGTTATTTTAGTATTCAAGCAAGCATTTAAAAAGATGCACACTTAAACACAATGCAGTATACAGCATCTCTGTGTGCTGTAAAGAACACATTTCACAGCCATTCAAGCGAGCGCAACAAACGATTGCAGTGTCACTTTTCATATCCGTGTAAGACGTGTAAAAGAAGACGTCTTACAGCTCTGCAGAAAAACCACAGGCTCTCTCAGGAGACAAACAGATCAATTCAGTCTGGCCAGAGACCAAAACCCCATTCAAACACACACAATCACATCATCAGAAACTGTCTCGGTACTGCCGTTCATCACACACACACACACACACACACACACACACACACACACACACACACACACACACGCACGCACGCACGCACGCACACACACTCAATCTGAACCTCGCCCTAGTCATTCCTGATCAGCGATGTGAAGAAAACTCCTTTAATTTCTGTTTAAGCGCAGAGTTTTTCCTTTAGACATGAATGATTCCTCGAAGCATGTGTTGTTTCTTAAAGGGGCAGATCATCCTAAAATTCCGTCATCATTTACTCACCCTTCATTTGTCACAAACCTGATTGAGTTTCTTTCTTCTGTTGAACACAACAGAAGATATTTTGAGGAATGTTAGAGTGTTATGATCACCGGCAGTGTCGCCCTTGCAGGCTGCTGGTGAAAATTCCCTATCACTTTCACTTAACTACACACCTGCCACTGAACTACAAATCCCATCATGCCCTGCACTTACACACCAGTTCCAGATCGCCCTTGATTGCACACACAGCTGAAGCTGATCAGGACTAATCAGATGGACTATATACACAGCACACACACACACACTTTAGCTGAGTCTTATTAACTGTAAATGACTGTAAGATTGTAACTGTAAGTTTCCTAGCGTTTTCCTTGTCTTGTCTTTCGTGTTTGATTTACTGTTAATGTTGTTTTGCCGCCAGCCTCGACCATTCTGTCTTTATAAAGCTGCGTTTGGATCCTCACCTCTGTTGCCCACGACCCTTTGTTGCAGTTAGAGACCTATAACCATTGACTTCCATAGTATTTATTTTTCCTACTATGGATGTGAATGGTTACTGGTTTCTGACATTCTTCAAAGTATCTTCTTTTGTGTTCATCAGAGATAAGAAACTCATTAAAAAGTTTGGAACCAACTGAGGATGTTTAAATAGTGATAAATGTTCATTTTGGGGCAAACTATTTTAACTCAGGGATCAAACGCACCATAAAAATAAAATATCGCATATTAAAAGGAACCTGGCAACCAAAAAAAGTCACTGTATAGAGAAGAGAAGAACATAAGCAAAATAATCGTATGTCAAAATGAAAAACATGATTATTTTGTTTACCCCACTGGCAGATTATTGTGCTTGTTTTTAAGAAAAAAACTCACCTAATTTTGGCATATTATTTCTGTGTGGAGTTTGCATGTTCTCCCCGTGTTGGCGTGGGTTTCCTCCGGGTGCTCCGGTTTCCCCCACAGTCCAAAGACATGCGCTATAGGTGAATTGGGTACACTAAATTGTCTGTAGTGTATGTGTGTGAATGAGTGTGTATGGATGTTTTCCAGTGATGGGTTGCAGCTGGAAGGGCATCCGCTGCGTAAAACATATGCTGTATAAGTTGGCGGTTCATTCCGCTGTGGCGACCCCAGATTAATAAAGGGACTAAGCCGAAAAGAAAATGAATGAATGAATTTCTGAAATAAAGAAAATTGTCATGATCACCAGCAATCAAGCAGTTGCAGATCGCTATCAATGAATCGAACTACAACTCACAGAACTCGTCACTCTTGGCACAGCTGACACTCATTTGGACACACACACACACACACACACACACACACACACACACACACACACA
>CAIGQV010016716.1:4114660-4126982 GCA_903798115.1 Danio jaintianensis | reverse complement strand
CAGAGAGATGCTGAATTATGAGGACATTGGACTTATAAATCATACAGAATCATAATTATTATTTCAAGTAAAATTGCAGTTTCCTTTAAGGTGTAGGGTGAGAGGAAATACAGTTTGTACAGTATTTTTAAAAAAACAATGGAAACCTATGGAATGTCCCCACAATTCACAAAAACAAACCTGTATGAGTGTGAGTGTGTGTGCGTGTGCATGTTTTTGTGACATATCAGGACATAAATGTGTGTATTTACATGGGGTTGACACAGATATTACAATGAGATGGTGAATTATGAGGACATTGCAGGTCTCCCCATTTTTATAAGAGCTTATAAATAATACATAATGATTTAGTTTTTCTGAAAGTAAAGCTGCATTTTCCTGTGAGGGGTAGTTTTGGTGTAGGGTGATAGAAAACACAGTTCGTACAGTATAAAACAATGGAAACCTATGGAATGTCCCCTTAATTGACAAAATTGTGTATGTATGTGTGTGCGTGTGTGTGTGTGCATTTGTTTTTATATCCCAGTGGGAACTTAAACCTGAATGCACACAGACTCATGGGGACTTGTGTCCCAACTGTGATATAGGAATGTGTGTGTGTGTGTGTGTGTGTGTGTGTGTGTGTGTGTGTGTGTGTGTGTGTGTGTGTGTGTGTGTGTGTGTGTGTGTGTGTCTGTGTGTGTGTGTGTGTGTGTGTGTGTGTGTGTGTGTGTGTGTGTGTGCGTGTGTGTGTTTCTCTTTTTACCTCAGCATGGAAACAGTTTCAGCATGAGAAAAATCTGATTTTCCATCTAGAAGAACTCGTGTGTGACTTCCAGCATTTAAAGTCTCATTGAGAGAAACATTATGATAACACTATAGTTAATATATGCTTTAGCTTTCATTAACAGAGTTGTAAATACTATAATATTTACAGTATAATATACACTTTATTACAGTATGGTTCAAAACACCACAGTATTTACTATAAATTACCATAGTATCAATATTTTTTTAAATAACTGAAAAAAAAAAAAATATATATATATATATTTTGGAACAAGTCAAGGGTGAATAAATGATGACATGTGTGTGTGTGTGTGTGTGTGTGTATGTATGTAAATGTATTGTAAATTTGTCATTATTGGTTTTATATATATATCAATTTAATTAAAGAAATTAACCCAGCAGTCGGTTGTCTGTATTACACCCAAAAAAAGTGTTGAAATTATTTTTTATGTTTTGAATATTTATTTATGCTTGTGAAGCACTTTGAGTTGGATGTTATGTTGGAAAAGTGCTATACAAATAACATTTATTATTATTATTCATTCATTCATTTTCCTTTGGCTTAGTCCCTTTATTCATCAGGGGTCGCCACAGCGGAATGAACCACCAACTTATCCAGCATATGTTTTACACAGCGGATGCCCTTCCAGCTGCAACCCAGTACTGTGAAACACCCATACACACACATTCACACTCATATACTAAGACCAATTTAGTTAATTCAGTTCACCTATAGCGCATATGTTTGGACTGTGGGGGAGACCGGAGCACCCGGAGGAAACCCACGCCAACACGGGGAGAACATGCAAACTCCACACAGAAATGCCAACTGGCCCAGCCGGGACTCGAACCAGAGACCTTCTTGCTTTGAGGCCACAGTGCTAACCACTGAGCCACCGTGCCGCCCCGCTATTATTATTATTATTATTATTATTATTATTATATAAAAGAAAACACTTACTTTTCTGACATGAATGATCATTTAGCCTGAAAGCTGGTCTGGATCAGCATACTGTATGTAAGCAGTTTGTTATTTTCCGCTGCATGAGAGAAACAGTGCTGCTTCTTGTGTAGATCTGATCTGAAATACAGATAAATGAAGAGCGAAACACTAAAGTGCTGCCACTGTACGGTACTGTACCTCCTTGTCTTCCTACCAGACGAGCCTGCAAGGTCAATGTAAACATGTACTGTATTATAGCAGATCCCAGCAGGGTGATAAAATCCTTATGAAAGTCAATGGAGAAGATGCATCATGTCTGAAATGTGGCACCCAAAAACATCTTTGAGGATGCTGAAAAAATACAAGAAAAAAGTTTGATCAAAGCAAGTCAGAAAAAAAACAATGCACTACAAACATTTGCAAGACACATATAGATATCTAAAATATGCCAATATATGCAAATTACCTATATAGCTTGATATACAAGTTGATTTGGATTTCATAGACATACAAAATGATATATGACATGTACATACAGTGCTCAGCATAAATGAGTACACCCATTTTTATCAATTTCTAAACAAAACAGTTTTATTAAACAGTTATTTTTTTGAACTGTGTTTTATTAAAGTTTTTATAAATATAGTATACACAACATTTACTTAAAATGTTTACATTCACAAAAACTAAGCAAATAGATATAAAATAATAATCGATAAATTATAAAAATTAATAAATAATAGTGACAGCTTAAAAAAGATAATACATTACATAAAAAAAATGAAAAATAGATAAATAAATAAATAAATAAACTCCAATATAAAGACAATAACTACAACAAAGCCCCTGACAGCATTTCAAAGATCAAGTAAATATGTTTCGATTAATGCCCAGGTCTGTTGGAAAATGTCTGATTTCAACTGCAAATCTGCAGTCATTTTCTCAAATATATAAATATATCTGATTCAGCCTCTGTGTCCATTCTGTCAAAGTAGGTTGGCGGGTCTTCATCCAGTTCACTGTAATTATCTTCCTAGCTGTTATTAATAATATATGTAGTGCAAATAGGTGAGACTTACTGAACTGATCAGGGGGGAAGCCATCAAGCAAAAAAAAAATACTGGTTGCGTTGGTATGTCGTATCCTAAAACTTTTCCAATCTCCCTTTTAATCTCCTGCTTGTATTTTGGGACATTCCCAAAATATGTGAACATAATCCCCCACTTCTTCACAATCTCTCCAGCATTGTGATAATTGTAAAGAACTATCAAATTTGGTGACCACTAGTGGAACTCTGAAGAACCTCATCTTCATCTTCCAATCGAACTCCTTCCAAACAGTTATATATATTAAAATAAAAGTTTGGTCACCGAACATAATGAGTTAATACAAAACAAAAAATTTAGAACATATAAATATATAAAAACTCTTGATTTATCCTGTTTATTAATTTTAAGTTAAAGGGCACCTATGATGAAAATCCTCTTTTGTAAGCTGTTTGGACAGAACTGTGTGTAGGTATAGTGTGTCCACAGTCATATTGGGGTGATATAAACACAATAAGTCTCTTTTTTTAAATTTCCTGACGTTAAAATAGCATCCAAATCCCTCCCGTTTTGAGGCCGACCGCAACTTGAAGTAGGAGTGCGGTTTCCCCGCCCACCGAATTGATTGACAGCTGCGTATTAACATGTCTCCGTAGTAACGCGTATAATCATATCAACAAGACAGGACGTGCGCAAAGCAACCGGGAATAAAAGATCTGTTCAGCTCTCTGTGATCATCAATCATCATCAAATAAGATCAAGAGTGAGTTTTACAAAATTAACACGTGTTTAAAACAGTGCATGTTTGTAATGAATTACAGCGATTTACTTCAGCTTTACTTCATCAGCACAGCCGCGTGTCAGTACAATTATAAAAGAAGACGCTTCAATCCCGGGTTGTGGACGTTAAATCAGGTTTATTTTGTACATTAACATAACGAATATCCATACAGCAGTGGATATTAATGTGTATCCTGTCACATTTGCCGTGCAAAAACAGTGCAAAGCTAAACGCGCATGCTGTGTGTGTGTGTGTGTGTGTGAACTCATCGTTGCAACTCCACAACAAATACATCAAATAATCATTGGGAAATTTCTTACTATAATATTTCTCACAAACGTTACGTGAGATCTGCTTCCTTCATGTCTGTCTGTTATCTGAGGCAGCCGAGTGCAGAGATTGAGGCACACTGACAGGCACATGGGAACGGTGGACTAAAAATGACAAACTTCTGAAAGGTCTAATAAATAATCTGATGGGTGTTTTGAGCTGAAACTTTACAGACACATTCTGGAGACACAAAAGACTTATATTAAATCTGGAAAAAGGGGTAAACTAGGTGCCCTTTAATATTTTTCCCCAACATATTACTTTGGGTGTACTGATTTTTGGACTGTGATCTTCAGTTTTTTATGTTAGATTAGTTCCAGTTTTGTCTTTGGTGCTGATTAATCTAATGCAAATGCACAAATATATGATTGTAAAGTATCCTATAGAAAATATCACTTTAATAGAGGGATGTGTGAGGGGTGAACTCATTTATGCAGAGCACTTTATATGCAACATTTATATGCTCCTACTTTAGAGCATTTTAAATTTCTACTCAAAACACATTAGTTTTCAATGTCCCTTGATGTTTTATGTCTGTTTTTCCATTGATGTTAATCTTGATTCCATTTTTTGTTTTTGTTCGATGTTTTAAACGTCAACACATGTGAATTTTATTTATGCTGCAATTTTTATTTACTACTCATTTTATTTATTTTTTATTACTATTATTTTAAGATCTATTGTTGGCATCTTTGCTTTTATTTTGATATATTGACAGAAAGTGAAGTGGGACAGAGAGGAGGCTCAGGATCGATTACCCATTCCTTCATTCATTTTCCTTCCGCGTAGTCCCTTATTCATCAGAGGTCGCCACAGCGGAATGAACCGCCAATATTCCGGCATATGTTTTAAGCAGTGGATGCCCTTCCAGCCGCAACCCTGTACTGGGAAACACCCATACACACTCATTCTCACACACACACTCATACACTATGGCCAATTTAGTTAATCAATTCCCCTATAGCGCATGTGTTTGGACTATGGGGGAAACCGGAGCACCCGGAGGAAACGCACGCCAACACAGGGAGAACTTGTAAACTTCACACAGAAACGCCAACTGGCCCAGCCGGGACTCGAACTAGCGACTGATGAAGATTTTCTATTCTCTAAAAGTGTGCCATGAACATTTCAACCTGTATAACCATCTAGAGATGTATAGACATGTATTTTGAGGAAAAAGGGGAACAACTGGTGGTGTATTTTGAGAAGAAAGGTGACAACTGGTGGTGTGTGTAGGATGGGTGTCCTGCTGAGGAATGTGTGAGGTCACCATTGTGAGGAGCTGCTGGAGAATGAGTTTATATGTAAAACATTGATTGTATATGTAAAACACACGTATGAAGTTATATCTGTGAGAGGCTTTCAGGAGAGTGAGTGACATATTATAAAATTAATGTACCATCATGGCAATGTATGTAAACACTCAGAAGAGACTGAATCTATGGAGAGAGAACTTTGGTGTGAAAACAGGTGTTTGCATGCAGGGGATAGGGCCCAGAATAACATGAGCACCTAAAGATATACTGAACCTCTCAGTAAAGAGAAAACATCCTAAAATGGTCGGAGTTAAAACAAGGAGGTGGGGAGAGAAAATCTGTATAAAGAATGAACAGAACACAGACACTTTAGATTGTCCTAGGGTGAGACTAGAGATGGGTCTGCTAATGGACATCTCTGCTTTTTTGGAAAATATTCCAGTAAAGTCTATTCTTCTGATATTCATAACCTCCAGACTAAGATTGATTCATTAAGAGAAAAGCCGGAAACCACGACACGACCTTCTTGATGTGAGGCCACAGTGCTAACTACTGAGCCACCGTGCCACCCCATAAAAAAATTCTTAAAAGTGCTAATATTATTCATTCATTCATTCATTCATTTTCTTTCGACTTACTCCCTTTATTAATCCGGGGTCGCCACAGTGGAATGAACCGCCAACTTATCCAGCATATGTTCTACGCAGCAGATGCCCTTCCAGCTGCAACCCATCACTGGGAAACACCCATAAACTCCCATTCACACACATACACACTACGGACAATTTAGCTTACCCAATTCCCCTTATAGCGCATGTGTTTGGACTGTGGGGGAAACCGGAGCACCCGGAGGAAACCCACGCCAACACGGGGAGAACATGCAAACTCCTCACAGAAATGCCAACTGACCCAGCCGAGGCTCAAACCAGCGACCTTCTTGCTGTGAGGCGACAGCGCTACCCACTGCGGGCTAATATTATTGACCTTAAAATAAAAAAATAAAAAAACTTAACAGTTTTTATTCCAGCCAAACTAAAATAAATAAAACTTTCCCCAGAAGAAAAAATATGATAGAAAATACAGAAAATTTCCTTGGTCTGTTAAACACTGGAAATATTTGAAAAAAAGAATACAAATTTCACAGGAGGGCGAATAATTTGGACTTTAACTGTATATGACCTAATATGAGAAGAAAAAAATGTAATGCTGAATATAAGATAAATACTTGGCCTTTTTGATGACACAAATTATAGGGATAGTTCACCCAAAAATGACAATTTACTCACTATATACTCACCCTTAAGTGTTTCCAAACCTTTATGATTTTCTTCCTTCTGCTGAAGACAAAAGAAGATATGTTGAAGAAAGGTGGAAACCTCTAACCATTGACTTCTATAGTATAGTAAATACACCATGCATTTTTCAAAATATCTTCTTTTGTGTTCAACAGAAGAAAGTAATCCAAACAGGTTTGGAATCAGTGAAGGGAGAGTAAATGATGACAGAATTTTCAATTTTGGGTGAACTTGCCCTTTAAGCCCTTGATCATGAAGAACATAAAAGGCTGATCTGAATATGCAAAAAATGCAAGGTTGTTTAAACAATATTTAATATTAAGATATTATTATCAATATTTAATATAACGGTCAATATTATGGACAAGCCCAGCAGTTGGAGTAAAAATGTCAACAAAAAAAACTGGAACAAGTCAAGTCAATAGCTGTGACTTTAGACCCACTGATCAGTGGATAAAAAAGCAAAGCTTTGGGGAGCTTTACTATCGCAGGAAGTGGAAATCATGTTTCTAAAAGAGGACATCATGAATTGTTTGAAGTTCCAGGCCATTTTGGCAAAGACGTTGATGCTTTCTGTGCATAAACTAAAGCTTGATGATCATTGGACTTTCCAGCAGGACTAAAATCCCAAATAATGCATCCAAACCCATGGGATTATCATGCTCAAGAGTGGCCTGTTCGGTCTCCACATTTAAATCCTGCTAAAAATAATTTGGTGGAATTTGAAGCAAGCAAAGCCAACATGAAAACCTTATAAATACATAATAAAGTATGGCATGTAATAGTAAAGTCAGTAAACTATTAAACTATATAAGTTGCAATGCACAAATTTGTGATCCACTTACAGCATAATGTGTGATAAAAACAAGTAGATGGTTTAAGTTAACATACACAAATATTCAGAATCACATTCAGAGATTGATCCACTCGTGTGCTGACCACAGGTATTTCAATTAAAATATCAAAACAAGATATTTTAACAAGTATTGTTTGGACTGAAGTCATGCATCAGCATAAGGTTTGTTAAAGATATAAACAGTCACAGCGTCCTCTAGTGTCTGAATATGTGTATTGCATTTCTGAAATCCACATTTGCTGTATTTACTCACCTGAGCATCATCGTCACCTTATGTCTGAACTGAACACGGAAACAGAACTGCATCCAACATCAGCGTTACCATGGCAACCGCAGCATCCGCATACAGCCTGAGAATGAAAGAGACTAAAAAAAGAATCATAAACCGATCACTGCGAGACGATTAATGAGGTCATTTATTAAGGTAATGCTGACCAGTGTTGGGGAAAGTTGCTTTTGAAAGCAGTGCATTGCAATATTGAGTTACTCCCCAAAAAAGTAACTAGTTGCGTTACTTTAAGTTACTACTGAGTTACTTTTCCTTACCTGGGGTGCGTTTCCGAAAACCATCATTAGCCAGCTAAGGTAGCAAGTTCCGTTACAAACATAGGTCATTGATTTGGTGTTTTTCATTTTGACCACATGTTCACATGACCACATTTGGTGAACATTCGCAAACTGCGTCGCAAACTTGTACGCTTGCAACTACACCTCTCGAGCTGTAGTTAGAAGCATAGTTCCTGGCTGTGTTCTATTTCCAGTTATCCCCCCTATGACCTATTCTTTTCGAACGTTCCAACATTTAAAATTGGAATGATTTAAAAACGGTAAACAGTAAAGTCACCTCTCTTACATGTAATTTGCTTTCCAAGTATTTTTTTACAGTTCAGTTTTAGCGATCTTCATATTGACAATTGCTTTCCCTTCGCAGTGCACTTTGAAAACATTTATGCCATTTTGAACGCAGCTGTGGCTCATGACGAAAGCTATAGGTGACCTATTATTTAAAAGCGGAATTTACTTCACGTCTCCAAAGCTTGTGAAAACAAAACTATATAGCATACGTTAATGCTTTTGATTTATAGTAGGTTATTTGCAGTGGTGTAAAGTAACAAATTACAAATACTCAAACTACTGTGAGTAGTTTTTCTCAGGAATTGTAATTTTACGAAGTAGTTTTAAAAATGTGTAAGTTTACTTTCCCTTGAGTACATTTTTAGTGCAGTATCGGTACTTTTACTCCACTACTTTCCTTCAACCTGCAGTCACTACTTTAGGATCAGAAAAATCAGTCCTGTGATTCCTGTCCAATCAAATCGCACACAGAAGGTAAGTCACATCATAATGAACTACCTCAAGACATGTGCGATTTATAATTGCAGCAAACCGTTTGGAAGCATTAAAAGTGTCCAATAAGATGTCCAAAATCTTTACACACATTGACCCAGAGACTGTTTAGATGCATGTCAGTGATGAGAAGATGACGGATGTTTACTGTATGATGACCGAAATGGCCTTAAACACCCAGCAGGCGCAAGACGTCAACATGGCGTCAGATTGACGTTGTACCCCAATGTCGTGGGGACGTTGCATTTTGTTTGGAAATGAAAATTGGGTTGATGTCAGAACCCAACATCGGGCCAAAGTCAATGACCAACGTCCAACCAAAAATCAACCAAATATCAACGTCTAATGATGTTACAGCATGATGATGATGATACCACTATGACGTCTATCAGATGTTGGATTTTGTTTGCCATACCTGACAAATAAATGTCAGTATTTGACATCAATATGACGTTGGTTTAAGAAGTTGGCTCAACATGTTGGTCACTTTCTAACACAACCTAAAATCAACCAAATATCAACGTCATTTAATGTTGTTATTGGACATCAAAATAACATTGTCCTTAGACGCTGACTAGACATTGAATTTGGGTCACCTGACGTCACAACCTAAATCTAACCTAATATTAATGTCTTATGACATTGTGTGCCTGCTGGGCAATAACTAAATGCACTACAGAATGTTACGTTTACACACATCCCCAAATGACATGTAAATGCATCAGCATCAGCAGGCCTGTTGGTTAGAAGATTTCTGCAGTGGTTTGAATGTGTGAAATTGTAAAAGTAGACTTTTCAAAATAAAATAAAATAAAATAAAATAAAATAAAAAAATAAAATAAAAAAATTATTATTATTATTATTATTATTAAGTAGGATTTTTTTTCATTTCTTAATAAATAGCCTACTGTAAATTACAACCATTAACGATTTATATGATTTATATATGAGATTAGAATACGTGTTAGTTAAGTGGTTTTATGTTTTAGAATAGAATATGGAATATTCTCAATAATATTTGTAAAAGAAACATAGGCCCTATATGTGCCGTTTATAACCTATATATTTCAATTAATATGGAAAACGAGTGCATGTTTTTTAGCAAAACTAATATTGGTATTACTAATATTTTTTTTAAGTGTGTGTGCGTGTAAAACAATATAATTTGCACAAAAAATTATGGGTTTTTTCTCTAAAGCAGTTGTTACTCCATCCCGTTTACAGTGTCATTATGGACGTTTTACGTTATAACTAACGTGGTCCAAACCATGGATCTGCGACAGAGAAACTACGGTTTTGGGAAACACTCGTCACTACATCGTTCTTTTCCCAAACGACGCATCGTACTAGCCGCAAGTTATGTCGTTGTTTGGGAAACGCACGCCTGGCTGAGGCCTGATCTTTTTCAGAACTTGCACGTTTTTTTATTTTTTATTTTAATTTTATTTATAGAGGAGCTCTGCAAATAACGCACTATATAACCTTCATTTACCTTCAAAAAAAGCACATGAAAAAAATAATAATTTAGGATAGTGTAATTTCCTGAGCCCAGAGCTCTACATACCATACATACTGTACAGATTAATGAAAGTTTAAAGCAATGTGTTAGCTGCTTTTGTGTTTTTGGTCTTATTAGTAAAATCACTGTCCATTAAGACAATCTTTTCTTACATGCGTTTGAAATAATGAGTGCATTCTGTCATTGAGTGCAAGATTCAACATGACTACGTTCATTTTAATTCAAAATTTATTTTTGAAAAACTAATTCAATATATGTGACTCGCATTACATTCTTTAAAAAAGCAACTCAAATATTATTACTTATTTTTTTAAGTAATGCATCACTTTACTCGTTACTTAGAACATTTTATATTATTATGTATTATTACATATTAGGGCAGCACGGTGGCGCAGCGGGTAGTACAATCGCCTCACAGCAAGAAGGTTGCTGGTTCGAGCCCCGGCTGGGTCAGTTGGTGTTTCTGTGTGGAGTTTGCATGTTCTCCCCGTGTTCGTGTGGGTTTCCTCCGGTTTCCCCCACAAGTCCAAAAACATGCGCTATAGGTGAATTAGGTAGGCTAAATTGTCCGTAGTGTATGTGTGTGAATGAGTGTGTATGGATGTTTCCCAGTGAAGGGTTGCAGCTGGAAGGGCATCCGCTGCGTAAAACACATGCTGGATAAGTTGGCGGTTCATTCTGCTGTGGCGACCCCTGATTAATAAAGGGACTAAGCTGAAAAGAAAATGAATGAATATTACATATTAGTTCTCTTGATCTCTTTCAATGTAATTTAAATGTAGAATCAGAATCAGATGCATTTCATCTGATTTCATGTATTTCATATTAGTATTATATTAACTCACTTTAATCCATTACCCCCAACACTGATGATGACCAGGGGCGGATTTAGTGATTTGAGGGCCCTAAGCAATTCCAGCCATGGGGCCCAAAAGTTCTAAAATGCACCTTTGGTACTTGCTGGTTTTTTTTTCTTACACCACTCCTCCTCTACATTTTCTACATTTTATCTTAATGCAAAATAATAATAACATGTAAAGCATCTTGTGACCTCTTGAAACACTAATGATTTGTTTTCTTAAAATGACTTCACAACTAAAAATAATAAATGAACTATTTCGTTTGTAAAACTAAATCTTTACTGATTTGACTGCTGGACTGGTCCATGATGGTGGGGGACACATTTGCGCAGATGTATTAATTACATTCAAATAAAAGATTTTATCAGTAATAGTAGATGTTGTAGTAGCAGTCGTTGTTGTAGTATCAGTAGTACTAGTAATAGACGTTGTTGTAGCAGAATCAGTAGCAGTAGACAGTAGACATGTAGTAGAATCATTATTACTATCATTATATTACTTTCATTATTGTCACTCCCCACCACTGATTGGTCTCTTTCTATCCATGTTTTATTTCTATCTATGTTATTTGCTTCATTTATCGACTGTTATACATGCTGTTTATGTATATATGTATCTTTTTTTTTTCTCTTATGTATGTACTCTGACATGTTCACCTAGTTACCTTTACATGCACACACGCACACAAACATACATGCAAACACGTGCACCTGCCAGTACCTGACTGTATTGTTGTTTTGTTCTCTTTGTATGTGATCCCAACTTATGTATCTCTTGCATATTCTAATAAAAAAAATATATATATATATATTTTTAGACTCTCACCATACAAAATACCATAGAAAACAATATTATTTATCATTTACAGGTATAATTCTAAGTATTTATTTGGGGGCCCTCAGATTTCCTGGGGCCCTAATCGGCTGCTTACCTTGCTTATTGGTTAAATCCACCCCTGATGATGACCACAAGCTAAAATAAGACCAAAAATATAAAATAGGATCAAAATAAGATATTTAGTGTAATTCAATTGCATTTCTTTTAAACACCCTACTCTGACTGATACCAACAGACAGTTCTATATTGCATGAAATCAGTACCATTTCAACTTTAATGAATTCAAAAACAACAATATAGTAATACATTAAGAAAGTGTTTCCATTTGGAGGATATTTATTTTCTTATTTTATGAGCTTTGTCATCCCTGTTACAAACACAAGCATTACTAAATTCTGTGACGCTGGACCACAAACTGTCCATTTTTAGAAATTGGGATATATATATATATATATATATATATATATATATATATATA
This sequence comes from Danio jaintianensis, assembly GCA_903798115.1. Lineage (NCBI taxonomy): Eukaryota > Metazoa > Chordata > Actinopteri > Cypriniformes > Danionidae > Danio > Danio jaintianensis. The sequence continues at coordinate 4,114,666 of CAIGQV010016716.1, read as the reverse complement.
TATATA
>CAIGQV010016716.1:4094901-4105866 GCA_903798115.1 Danio jaintianensis | reverse complement strand
GTTGTCGTGTTACCATAGCAACTATAGAATTACCACAACAGATTAATTCAAGTACTTTACTATAATATGGTTCAAAAGTACTATATTTACTATAAATTACTATAGTCCTTTTTCATGTGTTATTGCTTTCTTTCTTCTAAACATGCAGCTTTTTGCTTGTAAAGACATTAGTTCAAGCAGGACTGAAGGTGTCTGTGTTCATGTTGTCTTGTTTCTTCATGCTGTTTTCACTGGAGAGGTCTTTTACAATGCTGTAATAGACAGTCACAGTGTGTGTTCCTGCTCGGCCCTGATCTGACCTGTGTTTGCAGTCGCAGAGCCTCTTGAACGCAGCACGAAACTTCTGCGACATGGCGTTGTAGATGATGGGGTTGACGGCGCTGTTGGTGTAGATGCACATGCGGGAGAACAGCAGGAACCAGGTGTCCAGATACGGCGGATCCAGCAGAGAATTCACCACCACTAGAGTGCGATACGGCAACCAGAGCAGAGCGAAGACAACAACCACCACTGCCAGCATCTGTGTCACCTGATATACACACACACATGCATACACACACACATACATGCACATGGACACACACACACATACACACATATACAGATGCATACACACATATACATAAACACACGCATGCGTAGACACAGACATACACCAACACACACACACACACGCATACACACACACACACACACACATGCACAAACACATATACTTGCACAAACACACAAACATGCATAGACACAAACAAATACAAGCACACACACATGCAATCACAAACAAATGCACTCACAAAAACACGCATACACACAAACAAACACATGCACAAAACAGACACATAAAAAATAAGCACACACATGTACACGCAAACACAAACAGGCATACACACAAACATACAAGCAGACACCAACACAAACGCACACATGCACCACACACATACGTACACACACACAAACACAAAAAACAACACACATGAACAGACACACAAAAGCAAACGCAAAATGGTAAATGCTGCATTTGTTTTATGTAATTTTCATAAGCAGATTAGTTGCATTTATTATTATGCATTTATACTTTATATACTAGGAAGTAATATAAAGCTGCTGTAATAATCAAGGAACTCTGCTGTCGTACCATGACTGCAGCAGGTGCAAAATTGCAGTACCTGAAAATAGACCCCATCTAGGTAACTTCCAATGTGACCAGCACTAAGTTTGCATATTTGCAGAGTTGCAGCTGACAAATTGATTAATGCCTGGAATTACTTGTGTAGCGATGGTTGTGAATTGAGCCGTCTCTAATCTAATCGAAGGTGTCACGTCGGTTATATTGATGAAAGTTAACCAGTTTTCAGGCACTCCATAAAATAATTGCTCCTGCTGCAACCAATGATTCGGCAGCAAAATTCCATGATTATTACACCAGAATGAGAGTATAGTTCCTTGCCATATCAGCCTAGAAAATAACAACTTTTCATTTTTCGTCCGTCTTAGTGCACAATGTGCCTACAGAAGCTCCAAGCTTTAAATAGGAAAAATATTGAAACACGTTGGTCATTTTTGAATGAAATGCTAATGGTCTGATCCATTTCAATGATCAAGTGCTGCTGCCAGACCCACAGATCAGCTGAATGAATTCAAAACTTGTAAAACTGAACTATTTTAGCTTTAATATTTTCTTAAATCACACTGGTATGATCACCAGCAATGTAGCTTTTGCAGCTCTCTGGAGAACACTCCCTGAACGACACATCTGCCACTGAACTGAACTACATTTCCCATCATGTACTTCACTCACACACCAGTTCCAGATCACCTCTTGATTACACCCTCACACAGCTGAAGCTGTTCAAGACTAATGATGTGATGGACTATATACTCACCTCACACACACATCTTGGCTGAGTCTTGTTTCCCTGTAGTGAGCATTACAAAGCATATTCCTGGATTGTCTAACTGTATTTCTGACCTTTGTTTCGTTGTGCTGTTAACGTGCTATTAATGACCTTTCGTCTGTCTCACCAATTACACTTCAGACTATCTACATGCTACCATCTGTCCCTGATTGAACCTTGCTTGTATGACCATTTGCAAACAAAAGCTGCAATTTGGATCCAACCCTTGTCACCCCCCCTAACTCATTACACACACAGACCTGTTTTCTGGAGGACGCCGCTCGGTTGGGTTTGCAGTTCACTTTCAGCGAGTTTTGCCGTCGGCCCTTTTGAACCGTAAATCTCTGATTGGAGATATTGGATGTTGGCGGATCTCGAAACAAGATCCTGGCGATCAAACCATACAGAACCAAAGCCACGAGCAGAGGAACCACATAAAACAGTGAGAAGTCCATAAAATATATGGGCATATAGAGACTCCTGGACACCCGATATCCACACCGGACCACGACACCATCAGCATAAACCGTCTCCTTAGTGTCCACCAGGAAAAACCACATGATGCAGTATATAGCGGTGAAGATCCACACGCAGGCGATGATCTTTTTGGCTCTGGATACGGTGCAGATGAGCTTGGCTTTAATGGAGTGGCATATGGCAATATATCGTTCAATAGTAAAGGCTGTGATGGAGCAGGATGATACATTGATGCCCAGGTATTGCAGATATGTGATGCAAACACATCCGGTGTATCCATAAATCCACGAAGAGGTGACTTCTGAAATATTTGGCAACCCGGCGGCCATCAGAACGGTCAGATCAGCTACTGCTAGACTCACCAGGTAGCAGTTGGTGGCGGTCATCATGTGTTTGCTTTGGATTACCACCAGAACCACCATGATGTTCCCAGCAATTCCCACTCCACAGATGAGTAAAGATAATGATATGGTGACCAGCTGGATTTCCACAGAGTTCTCCGGCTTTGAGGAAAGAGTTGAAATGATGGTGGAGTTTATGTTGGGATCTGCTGAAGTGCTGTTGGACATCGTGGAGATTTATTGGATGCTCTTATTTAACAATAATCCTGGAGAAAAGGTTAGAAAAAATTAAGGAAAATGCATAACAGGATCATCAACATTATCAGCTGAAATATTAGATTTATTAAATTTTTAAATGTGTTATTATTTTTTTAATTTAAACTTTAATTTTGAAGTTTGATTTGATTGTCTTTTTTATTATTTGTTTTCAAATAGTATGTTGTTGTTGTTGTTTTCTTTGACATTTTTATTCTAAGATTTAAATTTATTATTTTATTATGGTGACCAGTTCTTCAGCTTTGAGTTGAAATGATGGTGGAGTTTATGTTGGGATCTGTCGAGGTGCTGTTGGACATTGTGGTTTTTTTAAGAAGCTCCTATTTTAGACGTATCAACAATAATTCTGGAGAAAGTTGGAGGAAAAAAGAAAACCGCGTCATCATCATTATTAGCTGAATTATTGGATTTATTATTCATTCATTCATTCCTTTTCCTTTGACCTAGTCCCTTTATTTATCAGGGGTCGCCACAGCGGGATATGTTTTACACAGTGGATGCCGTTCCAGCTGCAACCCAGTCCTGGGAAACACCCATACACACTCACTTTCACACTCATACACTACGGCCAATTTAGCTTATTCAATTCCCCTATAGTGCATGTGTTTGGACTGTGGGGGAAACCGGAGCACTCGGAGGAAACCCACACCAACACGGGGAGAACATGCAAACTCCACACAGAAATGCCAACTGGCCCAGCCGGGACTCAAACCAACAACCTTCTTGTTGTGAGGCGACAGTGCTAACCACTGAGCCACCGTGTCGCCCTTGGATTTATTAGTTTTAAATAAACATTTCGGTTTGATTATTTTCTTTTTAAACAGCTACAGCGGGGATCGAAAGTTTGGGCACCCCAGGTAAAAATTTGTATTAATGTGCATAAAGAAGCCAAGGAAAGATGGAAAAACCTCCAAAAGGCATCAAATTACAGATTAGATATTCTTATAATATGTTAAAAAAGTTGGATTTTAATTCCATCATTTACACTTTCAAAATAACGGAAAACAAAAAACGGCGTCTGCAAAAGTTTAGGCACCCTGCAGAGTTAATATCTTGTACTGCCCCCTTTGGCAAGTATCACAGTTTGTAAACGCTTTTTGTAGCCAGCCAAGAGTCTTTTAATTCTTGTTTGAGGTATCTTTGCCCATTCTTCCTTACAAAAGTCTTCCAGTTCTTTGAGATTTCTGGGATGTCTGTCACGCACTGCTCTTTTAAGGTCTATCCATAGATTTTCAATTATGTTGAGGTCAGGAGATTGTGAAGGCCATGGCAAAACCTTCAGTTTACGCCTCTTGATGTAATCCACCGTGGATTTTGAGGTGTGTTTAGGATCATTATCCATTTGTAGAAGCCATCCTCTCTTTAACTTCAGCTTTTTCACAGATGGCGTCAAGTTACCATCCAAAATTTGCTGAAATATTATTGAATCCATTTTTCCTTCTACTTGTGAAATGTTCCCTGTGTCACTGGCTGCAATACAACCCCAAAGCATGATTGATCCACCCCCATGCTTAACAGTTGGACAGAGGTTCTTTTCATTAAATTCTGTGCCCTATCTTCTCCAAACGTACCTTTGCTCATTCTGGCCAAAAAGTTATATTTTAACCTCATCGGTCCACAGAACTTGTTTCCAAAATGCATCAGGCTTGTCTATATGTTTATTTGCAAAGTTCAAGCGCTGATTTTTGTGGTGAGGACGTAGAAGAGGTTTTCTTCTGATGACTCTTCCATGAAGACCATATTTGTACAAGTATCTCTTTATAGTGGAATAGTGTACCACAGCTCCAGTGTCTGCCAGATCTTTCTGGAGGGATCGTGCAGTCAAACGTGGGTTTTGACTTGCTTTTCTCACAATCCTGCGAGCTGTTCTGTCTGATATTTTTCTTGGTCTTCCAGATCCTGCTTTAACTTCGACTGTTCCTGATGACTGCCATTTCTTAATTACATCACGAACAGAGGATATTGGCATCTGAAAACGCTTTGCTATCTTCTTATAGCCTACTCCTGCTTTGTGAGCGTCAACTATTTTCAGTTTCAGTTTTCTACACAACTGCTTAGAAGAACCCATGGTGCTGATTGTTGGGGCAAGGTCTGATGAGTCTGGGCATTTAAAACCTTTGAGATTGACATCACCTGGTCTTTCCAGACGATGATTGAGAACAATCCATGACACTGTCAGGTCTCAGCTTGCCAAAGGGGGTAGTGCATGCTAAAAACTCTGCAGGGTGCCCAAACTTTTGCAGATGCCATTTTTTTGTTTTCCGTTATTTTGAAAGTGTAAATGATGGAATTAAAATCCAACTTTTTTTGACATATTATAAGAATATCTAATCTGTAATTTGATGCCTTTTGGAGGTTTTTCCATCTTTCCTTGGCTTCTTTATGCACATTAATACAAATTTTTACCTGGGGTGCCCAAACTTTCGATCCCCACTGTATATAACGTTTGTAATTTTTAGGCAGGTGGCATGGTGGATCAGTGGTTAGCACTGTGGCCTCACAGCAGTAAGGTCGCTGATTCGAGTCCCGGCTGGGCCAGTTGGCATTACAGTGTGGAGTTTGCATGTTCTCCCCGTGTTGGCGTGGGTTTCCTCCGGGTGCTCCGGTTTCCCCCACAGTCCAAACACATGCGCTATAGGGGAATTGAATAAGCTAAATTGGCCGTAGTGTATGAGTGTGTATGAGTGTTTCCCAGTACTGGGTTGCGGCTGGAAGGACATCTGCTGCATAAAACATATGCTGGAATAGTTGGCGGTTCATTCCGCTGTGGCGAACCCTGATGAATAAAGGGACCAAGCCGAAGGAAAATGAATGAATGATTTTTAGGGTTAATTCATCCAAAAATAAAAATTCTTTCATTTACTTAACCTTCACTTTTTCTAAATCTGTTTGACTTTCTTCTGTTGAACACTAAAGAAGATATTTTACAGAAAGATGAAAACCGGTAACCATCGACTCCCATTGCATTTGTTTTTACTACTAGGAAATACAATGGTTACTGGTTTTCAGCTTTCTTCAGAACAAAAGGAAACAGAAGAAATAAACTTATAAAGGTTTGAAACCATTCGAGAGAGAGTAAAAAGGGTGTCAATTTCTGGAGAAATCCTGGAGAAAGTTTGAGATAAAAAAAAGAAAAATGCATAACAGCATCATCATAATCATTAGCTCAATTATTGGAGTTTCTTATAGTTTTATAATATGTTGATTTTATTTTTCTTTCATATTTTCAGTTTCCATTACCAAGTGATTTTTTTATGGAAAAATATTGTTTCTACATTTTTATGTTTTTGTTAAGTACATATTTGGACAAATGAAACAATCAAAATTATGCAGATCCTCCAAGTTGAGCCATATAAAAAATATCTTTGAGAAAGTTTGAGAAAAATTAAGAAAAATGCATACAAACATCATTTTTAACATGACCAGCTGAATTATTAGGATTTCTTCTTTTAATATATTTTTTCTTTAATATATTATCAATATATATTGTTATACACTGTTCATAAATCCTGCCCTCAAAAAAAAGAAGTTGCAAGCTGAAGCTTTAGCTTTTTCACATACCTATACAGAACAACATTTAATAATATTAGTAAATTAACTCTACATTAAAATTGAGTTTGCAAAATAAAACATTTTTATTTCAGACAATATTACTTAATACACTAACAATTTTCAACCTAGATTTGGGTTAGAATAAACGAATGTATTTTCATATATTATCAATTTTTGAAGAACACATCTTTACACATTTAAGAGCAGATTAATGAAACGTGACTCACTGTGATGTTTTCTGATTCTCTGGCTGACGGATCTTCAGTTTTAGGTGTTTTGTCCTCCAGATCTGCAGCAGAATCAGCTTCAGTCCTCTTCATCTCTCCTCCTCCTCTTCTTTACTCAATGACAGAGAATCACTATCCTGCATCTCTCATAATTCGCATCTAAAGCTTTGTGTTGGTTAGTAGTTCACAAACGCCAAAATAATTTACCCTGTGATTTCTTTTTCAAATATTTCCCAAATGATGTTGAACAGATTCAGGAATTTTTCACAGTATTTCCTATAATATTTTTTCTTCTGGAGAAACTCTTATTTGTTTTATTTCGGCTAGAATAAAAGCAGTTTTTAATTGTTTTAAACCATTTTAAGGTCAATATTATTCGCCCCCTTAAGCAATATTAGTTTTGGATTGTCTACAGAACAAACCACTGTTATACAATGACTTGCCTAATTACCCTAACTTGCCTAATTAACCTAGTTAAGCCTTTAAATGTCACTTTAAGCTGAATACTAGTATCTTGAAGAATATCTAGTCAAATAATATGTGCTGTCATCATGGCAAAGAGAAAAGAAATCAGTTATTAGAAATGAATTATTAAAACTATCATGTTTAGAAATGTGTTGATGTGGGGAACATACAGGTAGGCTAATAATTCAGGAGGGCTAATAATTCTGACTTTGACTGTATTTAATGTCTTGGGATGCAGCTCATGATCACACAACTGGTGAAGCTGCTTTAGTACACTCTTAAAATGCCGTGTTGCTTTAACCCAACATTTGTCCAGTGTTATATTTTGTATGCACTGATTTTTCTAAAAATCATATTTCACATATTTCAGTGAAAAGAATGAACAAATATGTCATATGTTTAAAATTAAATGTGGATACACATTTTTAAAAATGCTGTTTTTTTAACCCAACATTGGGTCAAATATGGACAAACCCGACATTGGGTTAGTTTTTTTCAATTTAAATTCAATGATAATTTTTTACCATAATGGTTGGGTTAGGGTGACACGGTGGCTCAGTGGTTAGTACAGTCACCTCACAGGTTCGAGTCCCGGCTGGGCCAGTTGGCATTTCTGTGTGGAGTTTGCATGTTCTCCCTGTGTTGGTGTGGGTTTCCTCCGGGTGCTCCGGTTTCCCCCACAGTCCAAACACATGCGCTATAGGGGAATTGATGAACTAAATTGGCCGTAGTGTATGAGTGTATGTGAATGAGTGTCTATAAGTGTTTCCCAGTACTGGGTTGCAGCTGGAAGGGCATCCGCTGCGTAAAACATATGCTGGAATAGTTGGTGGTTCATTCCGCTATGGCAACCTCTGATAAATAGAGACCAAGCCGAAGGAAAATTAATGAATGGTTGGGTTTGTCCATATTTGACCCAATGCTGGGTTAAAACAACAGCATTTTTTTAAGAATATGTAATGTTGTGGTTTATTATCCTTTTAAGGTGGCATTATCGCTTTTTCTACAATAGTAAAGCACATGATGAGCACCGCTATACTCTTCCAGCCACAAGAGGTCACCATCTCATACTTTCTGCTAAAAAACATCTCATGAGCACAAAAATGCTGAATCTGCCCAACTAGTGTATGTAAAGGTTTTAAGAATAATGTGTAAATCACAAATAACTATAGACCCATGATGCTGGAATGACTAATGGGTATCAAATTACTAACCAGAAAACAGGACAGTGAAAACATGTGTTATATTTAATCCTGCTGCTCTTTAATTCTTCGCATCACGTGTTTTGTCGGCCATCTTAGAAGTTTTTAGAAATTTTCCCGCAACAATGAAATGCCACATCAGTGAAATGGCGTTATTTCAGCAGGGAGGCAGATCTGGCTTTGGTTTATAACCTCAGACACAGACACCACATAAAAGAAAGTTTCAAAACACCTACTGGACAGCATGAGTGTTTGGGTGGGCTGGTGAATCTTGACTTTATTTTAAAATAATTTAATTTTAATGAATTATTTATTAGCTTTATCAAGCAAGGAACCATGCATAGTAACAAAGTCTTGTAATAACCCTCAGTAACACTCCAGGATTTCTCTGAGGAGTATTTCAATGAGTGCCCTACAATGGGTTAATATACAAAACATTCCTTGTAAATATTATAAATTATTTTCTTGTAAATTATTAAAAATATCGTGTGCAAGTAAAAAAAAAAAAAAAACTTAAGCATGTGAAACTTAAATGTACAAAACACCAACATTAAAAATGAGCGATCAGTTTTGGAGTTTAGGGACAGGCAGTTTATGAACTGGTGCTGTGGCTCCAGGCTAATCAACCTGTTTTTCTGATTTATGTGTGCTTGAGACAGGTACTGTAGTTGAGGAATGTTGTCTGTCAGTAAATAAGGCTCAACCTGTACAGAACACTTGCTCTTAATGTACATGTATGTTCAAGTATATTTGATATCATTTTATATATAAGTTCATATGGCCATACTGAATATCAGATTTCCATATGGGGTGCTGCTTTCTGACTGGCTCAAAAGAGTTATTCTGTTGTCTAGATATGTCTCCAGTTATTCACAAGAAAATAACAGTGGTCGTAACAGTGTCACAGAAAACTATATGGAAAACAGGAGATGCTCATAGCTTTAGCATACTCACATGATTAACTGAGTTTTATATGAAGTGCTTGTGTTAAACACTGGTTATAGTATGACTGGTTTGTGAACAGACCTGTAGTCTGTTCATCATTATGGGGCATTTGTACTGAATGAGTCAGATTGTGCTTGTGAGAACTGAAGTGTGTTCTCTAACCATCTTTCTTGGAGTATTGTATCAGATTTAGTTGGATAATGATTAGACAGGGAATTGGGTGGTAAAGGGCATTGAACAAGAGGATGATGTTTTACACATGGCAGTGGTTTGTGTACTAATTTTAGTAGATTTCAGTTTGTCTGGTACATTATAATGGCTGAGATTTTGATGATCTTGAAGTCAAACTCATGGTTTAGCTGGAACTGATTATTTCTTCAACCAGCATCTCTAGAAACTTCTCAACGTAATCTAGAACTCAAGCACACAGATCACACAGGATAACAAAGTACATATTACTGATTAGCTTAAGTTACAGGGTTTAGTTATCGTCTCTATTATATTCAGTGATGTCTAGCTGTCAATCACAGAAGCTTCTGGAAGGACCAAATGATAGTCACATTGACATATTTGTAATTTACTTACCCATGTTACCAATACAGGCTCAGAGTCAGCAGGGAGAACACAACCAGCTGGTGTAGGAGCAGTAACTGGATGAAGTCTGGTTTTAGCAGCACTGAAACTGATTAAGCATATCATTAAAAAGTAATGAGATTTACAACAAGAAAAGAAAGTGCACTTTCACTTCTATCAATGAAATTGATTCATAATATTTTATAGTAAAACAATGTCCAATATCACAAAGCCTGAAGAAGATGTTTACATTAAACACTAATTCCTGTCCAAACACGTTATTATTAATGGCACAGAATGACATCAGCTGCCAATAGACGAGGATTTCCAATCTGGAGGAGATTCAACAGCTGAATCGCCACGGCTCAAACACTGTCAGACGATGGAAAACAATTTGAAAAAACAGCTCACTCCTCATATGAATACTATGGAAGACAATTTCGCCAGCCTACAACCAGCTTCTTTACTGATGGAAGCACTGGTTATCTGACGAGCTTCTTTCCCCATGGAACCGCAGGGTGACTGGTTTGAAGACCTTTGACCAGCTCCTCTCGATGAGGAACTGCAGAGTGACAGATTCAGGTCCAATGGTTAAAAAAAATAGGTAAATAAAGGCACACACTAAATACATAATTAACTTTTTTATTTTGGTAATGATCAAATTACACGCTAGCAACCAGCTTCTTTACTGATGGATCCAATGGTCATCAGACCCGCTTCTTTCCCCATGGAACCGCAGGGTGACCGGTTTCAAAATGCCCTTTGACCAGCTTCACTTGACGAGGAACCATGGATTGACGGGTTGAGAGCAACGCGCTTTGATAAGTTTCACTCGAAGAGAAACTGCGGATTGACGGGTTAAGAGCCAACGCCCTTTGACCAGCTTCTCTCGATGAGGAACCGCGGAGTGACGGGTTGAGAGCCAACGCCCTTTGACCAGCTTCTCTCGATGAGGAACCGCGGAGTGACGGGTTGAGAGCCAACGCCCTTTGATCAGCCACCCTCGACGAGG
>CAIGQV010016716.1:4000784-4027378 GCA_903798115.1 Danio jaintianensis | reverse complement strand
ATACATACATACATACATACATACATACATACATACATACATACATATATATATATGTATATGTATGTACACAGTTAAGCCTAAAATTTTTCATAGCCCTGGCAAATTTGGACTTGAGGAAATATTTCTTTCCACAATGATGCCTCTTGTACATCATCTTATTATCTTTTGGAAGAAGCCTGTGTCATTTCTGGTCAAAAAACTGGTTGAATAAAAGTAACTTTAAGTCAGAATTTGCCAGCGGTATGACTAATTTCGGGCTTGACTGTATATATGCACAAAATGTAAAGGTTATTGCACACTGAATCTGAAAATTTCGTCCATAATTTTCGCACGTTGAAAAATAAATCCGACCTCATGTTGTGTGAATCGTATTGACACACTGCCTCCGAAACTTTAGTCTGTCATAAAAAAACAAAAATTCAAACCGGGTTTGATTTTTTCCGCTTTTCGCATCAGTTCAGAGCCACTGTACAAGCGATGCCGTCATTTGAGCTACAGATAACTTTATGACGAACACAGTGCAGAATATAAAACAGAATTGAGGACAGTTGAGATTGAACCCCTAAGCTGGATTCAGTGACTGGCACACCTCTGTCCTGCTGCTGTTTGCGGTGTGTGCATGTCTGTGTGTGTCCGTCCATACCTTTCACGTACTGCCCACAGACATTATAATAGAAAGCATGGTCCACTTTCGGTCTGTTGCTTCGATGCATCAATGCAGCTGCCATCTATTATAATCTCTATAGGTACTGCCAGTCTCTGTTCAGGATTTGTTTACGTACGTGAACGTGTGAAGCATCACAAGCAATGTATCAAAATTCCACTGATTTCCAGAAATAAACTTTGCATTTGGGGATAATAAAGCGCATCTCTTTGATAGTGAGCTGATCTCTCCTTCCTCTCTATGCAGTATTGGATGAACACAATATGAAGCCTATTCCTCTTTCTGTTTCTACTTTGGAGAAGAGAGAGGAGAAGTATCACTGCTTGAACTGACTCTGAAATGTTCTGCGTTTTTTCGTAATGGATTCATTAATACGCATCGGACTCAGTGGGGAAGGTTTGTGTACGTGACGGATTTTTCACATATGACTACGAAAAAAACGAAAAGACTTCCGTGTGCAACGACATTAAGGCTGTATTACACTCATTGTTTTGAAATCACCTGATTTGTCTTTCTGGATGGCTTTGTCCTCAAAATATCTGAACATGACCTGGAAGCGGTCGGCATCATTGGAGTGCAGCATCCTGTGGAGGAAAAGAGAACAAGAAAGAAGAAAACACAAGCCAGAAAAGATGAGAAAAATAGAGAGTGTGTGTCAGGTTTTAGCTCAAAATACCACAGATAATGTTTTCTAACTCTCTGAAACTGCCCCTTTTAGGCTTTAATCCTAATTGTGGCGTTTTAATGACTGTCGCTTTAAATTAAAAGGAGATTGTGCTCTTTTCAAAAGAGGGCGGAGCTACAGATGCCTGTGTGACAGCATAGTGGCAGATTCAAAAACAAGACTAATGGGCGGGGCTTTCCCCCTCTGACGACATGTATTGTGAATTTACAGTTGTGAATTGCATTATGGGATGTTGATCTCTGCTCTGTCCACATTTGATGTTGAAAATTCAACTCTACAGTTTAACAAAGTGACTTTTATTGACATTTTAGTCGTTTGAAATAATATAATGTGTAAAAAATAATATATAGAAAAATAAGTCTGTATTTTACAGACTAAAATAACAGAAAATGTTTTTTGTAGCGTAATATACAACACCAACACCAGACAGTAAAAATATGAATCACAAAATAGGGAAAATTGCTAATTTGGGGATATTTTTTTCCAGTGTCTATAATGAACTGAGCAGCGTCTCTGACCTCATGTACTCCAGCCGGTACACAGACAGCAGGTAAGTGCACATGGCGAAGTCCAGTTTATTGATGAGAGCGGCGACTTCAGGTGACGGATCCAGCAGATTGATGATGGTGCTGCGCAGGTCACTCAACTCCGCCTTCACACACACACACACACACACACACACACACACACACACACACACACACACACACACACACACACACACACACACACACACACCCCTCTTGAATTATTCGCCCTCCTGTATATTTTTCCCCCAATTTCTGTTTAACGGAGAGAAGATTTGTTCAACACATTTCTAATCATAATAGTTTTAATAACTCATTTCCAATAACTGATTTCTTTTCTCTTTGCCATGATGACAGCACATAATATTTGACTAGATATTCTTCAAGACACTAGTATTCAGCTTAAAGTGACATTTAAAGGCTTAACTAGGTTAATTAGGGTAAAGTTAGGGTAATTAGGCAAGTCATTGTATAACAGTGGTTTGTTCTGGAGACAATAGAAAAATAACAACAAATAAGCCCTTGACCTTAAAATGGTTTTTAAAAAAATTAAAACTTCTTTTATTGTTGCTAAAATAAAACAAATAAGACTTTCTCCAGAAGAAAAAATATTATAGAAAATACTGTGAACAAAATATATATATATATAATTCTCTGACTTTCAATGTCTGGAATACACCATTTTAAATTCCATGATATTCCAGAAATTACATGACCCGTGGAAACCTTGAATATCAGCATTTGTCTCCACTGACAGTAAAACGACACAGACAGAGAGTGTGTGTATACCGGAGTGACAGTGTCGTTCTTCAGCGCAGAGTTATACTGGAGCTCTGAACGCAGCGGTTCTCCACTGGGGAACGTCAGCAGAGGAGATTTAGTCGCGATTTCACACACACCCTCGTACCATTCCTCAGGCCACAGACCTAAAACACACACACACACGCACATGCACGCACACACACACACACACACATTTGTACATAAACACTGTGATAGAGAAACCCTCATGATCGCTCTGTTTAAGGGCACAGTATGTCAGATTTTTTCATTAAAATATCCAAAAAACACCAGAACAGTGTTACATATTTAGCTTATATAATTGCTATAGAATTTCTTAACTTAATAAATTATGTCCTAAAGGCTAAAAATTTAGCAAAAATGACAAAATCTGAAAATCTGCTATATAAAAATGATTGTTAAAACAATTATGAAGCTTTAACCTAAAGCTTTAACTAAAACTAAAAGGATTACAAATACATTTTTTTTAATCAGTGAAATAGATGAAAATCTGCATGAAATATATAATTAGTGTATGGGAAACCAACTGGTAACACTTTATTTTGATGGTCTATTTGAGTATTAGTAGACTGTGTGCGAAATCGCTTGGTGATTTCCAAAAATCTTATATATGTTATTAAACTATTACAATTACCATATTTTATCCATAACCTAAGCAAACATACAAATAAAAAGCCAGTTAATATTAAATTAAACAAATAAATAATGACTTAAAAACATTATATGGTTGTTAGACTGTTGCACTTTTTTTGTGTTGTCAATACGCTCATGTTTATATACTTCCTATTGGTGTGTGTGCACCGTTGTGTGCAATGTTTGTATGTTTATAACCACCTCTGAGGATAGTGGGGGTTGCGAGTCACTGGAATTGTTATTATTGCGGGTCGTGGGCTAAAAAGTTTGGGAACCCCTGTTCTAGAAAACAGTGAAAGAGCAGTGAGGCTTTAATATGTTGTGTTTTATTGGACTGCACAGAGCAGCATTATTATAGAAGCCTAAAATGTATTTAGTCTGATAAACGCCTGATTATGAGCTGAAGAACCGGAAGCGTGGACTGTAGCATAATAAAAGCTCTGCTGTTTTCCTGTCTCTCATCAGCAGTTGCTTCATACTACCATGATAACAAGTGTTGAATACTTTAGCTCAGTCCAGTTGGATGATGAAGACTACAACTCCCATGATTCCACAGAGTCATCAAAATATGCCTTTGTTTGTTGTGAATACATGCCCTCTAGTGGCCATAATTACACACTGTGCCTTTTTAAATGTTGTCAGTAATGCTTTCCTTACCAGAACCTTCCACAGCAAAGCCCATGACCACAGAATACAGCCAGAAATCCCTGAAGAGCTTCTGCAGGCGAGGTTTGGCTTCTTTGATGGGGGGCAAACGGCGGGTCAACTATTCCAAATTAAACACAAACAACATTAATTTAACTTCAAATACAAAATAACTTTAATATTGTAAAATGTGTTGTACTGTATAGTACAGAATTTACAACTCTTTGCTAATGAATCCTCCAGCATACTGTAGTATTACCTGATAATAAATCCTATAGTATACTTGGTTTTTACTACAGTAAACTGTGATGTATTATAGTATAATACAGTTGCAATCAGAATTATTAAACCCCCTTTGAATTTTTTTTTCTTTTTTTAATATTTCCCAAATGATGTTTAACAGAGCAAGGAAATTTTCACAGTATTTCCTATAATATTTTTTCTTCTGGAGAAAGTCTTATTTGTTTTATTTCGGCTAGAATAAAAGCAGTTTTTAATTTTTTTTAAAACCATTTTAAGGTCAAAATTATTAGCCCCTTTAAGCTATTTTTTTTTTTATTAATCTACAGAACAAACCACTGTTATACAATAACTTGCCTATTTACCCTATCCTGCCTAGTTAACCTAATTAACCTAGTGAAGCCTTTAAATGTCACTTTAAGCTGAATAGAAGTGTCTTGAAAAATATCTAGTAAAATGTTATTTACTGTCATCATGGCAAAGATAAAAGAAATCAGTTATTAGAAATGAGTTATTAAAACTATTATGTTTAGAAATGTGTCGAAAAAAAATCTCTCCGTTAAACAGAGATTGGGGAAAAAATATATACAGGAGGGCTAATAATTCTGACTACAACTGTATTTTTAGTATTGAAGTATTGAGTGCATTTTTACAGGTTAAATGAGTCAGATGAAGGTCTGTGTGGATTGTTTGAACTCGCTGCTGTTTGATCAGTGAAGAACCACTTCAAAGTCCAGCTGGAGAACCAATCCACACACACGCACACACACACACACACACGCACACACACACAAAAACACAGACAGATTCCAGAGGGAGAGAGCAGGTAAGCAGATCAAAACTCTGTAAGATTTCAAACATATTCATTCAGTAATATTCCTGAGATCAGACTAAGAATGTAACCAAAATTAAAGCGTTAAGAATTCTTGAAGAAGAAAAAAAATAAATAAATAAAAAATATCACTGAAAAACGGATTTTGGTGTTTCTGTAACTTCCTTTGGTGTTTTCTGACCTGTATTTACTTAATTTGTAAATCACTTTGTATCAGAGTTGTTATATTTAACTACAATTTAAATGATTACAAAAACATTTTTGCTAACTGCTTTAAAACTTAAAAAAAATTAGATGAAAAACACAATTGGTGCCTCAAAATCTAACTTGATTTCTTAATTCACTGAGATAAAACTAAAGGCAAAAAATAATTAAAACTGACAAAAAAAAGTTTTGAAAAAGTACTTTATCTTTAACTAAAGCTAAAATGAATACACATGGATTTTTGGTGACATAAATAAAACTAAAACATTAGATGAAAAATACAATTGTTGCCTGGAAAACTAATTTAATTTCTTAATTTCACAGATTATGTCCAAAGGGATAAAGAATTGTGTAAAAATTACAAAAATCTAAACTGAAAATCTGCTATATTAAATTGATTATTAAAAAAATAATGAAGATGGCTAACTAAACTTTAACTTAAAGCTTTAACTAAAACTTAAAGGATTAGATATACATTTTTGATCAGTGAAATAGATAAAAATCTGCATGAAAAATACAATTGGGGCTTGGGAAACTAATTTAATGTTTTTTTTATTTAATAAATTAAAACTAAAGGCAAAACCTGACTAAAAATGACAAACATTGAATAAAAATGACAAAAAAACTAAACTGAAAATATACTAAATGCAATTTTTTATATATATATATATATATAAATTAATGTAAAAATAGAATATGACAAACATAATAGCAACTGCTAAACTAATAAATGTATTTTTTTTTAAAGTAAATTAAAGTAAATATTTACTATTCATTCAATAAACCCCACACTCAAAAAACTGATTTTGCTGCTTGTTCAAACTACTTATTTAAAATGAGCTGAAACAACACAATTCTTGAGATTTTTTTTGGGACAACTTAATTGTTTTAAGTTCAATTTACTGCGATTTGTTATGTGGACTTAATTGACTTGTGTTGTGACAACATGAATGAATTTTGTGGAACCTTGCATTTTTTACAGTGCATGCATGTTTGTTTCCATAGGAAGTGGCTAGTTCCAGTCATACTTGTAGCGTGTCTCCTGAACAATATAAAAAAAAGCACATCCCAGCATCCTTTATAATAACTTACAAAATATAATAATACTACTGGAAAAATTTTACCGGATTAATTTTTTTTTTACTTTATTAGTTACTAACTACACCCACATGGAATCTGCGCGCTCAGAGTTTTAGCCCATCATTGAGTCTATTTATTTACTTGTGTAAATGTGTGTACATTTATATTTATTCAGTTTTTTAATTAATTTCAGTAATATTATTGACTAATATTAAAATGTCCACATGATTTATTTACAATACAGTTTGTAAAGTAATATTTTCTATCTTTTAGTAGATATATTATACGAGAGACTTGCTTTGTTTACCAAATAAGTGGATCTCATTAGATTTGCATTGTAAACATTGAATAAAAGTTAAAAAGGTATTATTTGTAGTTTTTAGTTATGATACTCCCAAAATCAGTACGCATAAATCCACAGAATTTTTACAAAATTCTGCACAGAAATAGCAAAAAATGTCAGCAGATTCTGTCTGACCCTACTAATTACTTTCACTAATTAAATAGTAACGAACAGCTTAATAAACCCCATGCATTTTTGCTTCCATAGGATGTGGCTCGTTCCAGTCATTGTTGTAGCATGTCTCCTGAACAGCCCTGCTTTGGCTGGAGTCAAAGACCTGAGTTCACACTTCAGCACACTTGAGAAGGAAAAGACAGTGGATGCGCGTGGACTTTCCCCAGGTGGAGAAAACACAGACATGGAGTCCATTCCCATAGACTTCCATCGGGAAAACACCGTCACGAATGACCTCCCGGAGGGCCAGGATGATGAAGATTATGTAGACTTCGATAAAATCTTAGGCGAAGATGACTACAGCGAAGGCGATCATATAGATGAGATCTCCACCCCTGCTCCAGACCTCGACCTTTTCTATGAGCCCAGTGACCCTAAAATTCGTAGAGCGCGTCTTTTGCGTCTCTTCCACGGTCAAACACGCCTCCAGCGCATCAACGTGGTCAATGCACGCTTTGGGTTTCGACTTTACCGGAAACTGCGCAATCGATTAAACCAGACGGACAACATTCTTCTTGCTCCGGTCGGGATTTCCATCGCCATGGGGATGATGGGTTTGGGAGTCGGTCCGAACACTCAAGAGCAACTCTTCCAAACTCTGGGATTTGCAGAATTCGTCAATGCCAGCAATCATTACGATAACTCGACCGTGCACAAGCTGTTTCGCAAACTCACGCACAGACTCTTCAGACGAAACTTCGGCTACACGTTGCGATCAGTTAACGACCTCTATGTGAAACGCAATGTTCAGATACAGGATAGTTTTCGGGCGGATGCTAAGACGTACTATTTTGCTGAGCCACAGTCTGTTGATTTTGCCGATCCAGCGTTCCTTGTGAAGGCCAATCAGCGGATTCAGAAGATCACCAAAGGTCTGATAAAGGAGCCGCTGAAGAGCGTAGACCCCAACATGGCAGTGATGCTCCTCAATTACCTCTACTTCAAAGGTACATCAACTATAGACCACTTTAGTGCATTTTTTAAGAACTCTTTTCACATATCTGGGATTTCTCAGTAGCAAAAGTCGTCATAGTTGGGTAAAACTTAGAGTCCAGTGAATAGGAGAATACAACAAATATATTTTTTTACAATCTTATTTGCTCAAATAATAAAAGAAAACCTCAACGATAGTGTTATCAAACATTCAGAAAAAGGATAAAATAGTGTGAGACTGATGCCGGCAGCCAGAAGAGAGAATAATGTCAAATTTACTGTCCTGTCTCCATAAACACTGCGTTAGAAACACCTTGCATAAACGGTAATTTGATGCAAAGATTATATAATACACATGTAAATACAAATAAATGTACATACGTTTAAAAAAAATCGAAATATTAAAAACGTTCAGGGATTTAAGATGCTGATGACCATTAAACAAACATGTCATAACAGTCTTGTGTAAACTTAAATAATAATAATAATGATTTGCCCTTTGATGTGAATAGTCATTAAATAGAACTTGAATTGCACTTAGTTCTACAGCAAATTATCATGTACTAAGTGAAATGTCAGCACAGGATCACTGGAAATACATGCCTTAGTCTACTTTTTTGCAAAATGTAAAATACGTTGCTCCGAATTTGTTTTGTTGCATGTTTCAGATGACAAATCCACTAGAGGGTGCTGTATACATATTTTGCAAATACGAAATCCATTACTTAGGATACGTTTTGTTGTACGTTTCTTTCGACAAATCCACTAGAGGGTGCGGTTTACATTTTTTGTGAATCTGAGTAAAGTTTATTTATAACCTAATTTCGAGAGGATCACGTGCTTATGATTGATCACGGCTGGTCCCGCATTAGCTAACACATGATTTACCAGTCAGATGAATCCTAACAAACTATAAATAACCAGAGTTTCCTACCTTAGTTATCTTCGTTTTGAAGAATCTCCCCTTCCACCCCTACTCCTCCTCCCTTTTCCTAGATATGGCAGCATGGCAGCTCAGTGGTTAGCACTGTGGCCTCACAGCAAGAATGTCACTGGTTCAAGTCCTTACTAGGCCAGTAAACGTTTCTGTGCAGAGTTTACATGTTCTCCCCGTGCTCGTGTACGTTTTCCCTGGGTTCCCTGGTTTCCTCCCACAGTCCAAAGGCATGCGACATAAGTGAATTGACTAAACCAAATTGGCATAATAGATGAGCTCTTAATCAGGCTCCTACCTATGCCTTTCAGTCAGCAGTTTATCTCTCTATAGCAATCTCTATAATCTGTCATAGGCCCTAACTAAACCAGGGGAGTTTTCGAGACCTACCTGAGCTCAAACCCCACTCTCGCCCTTCAAACGGGAGGGAGCCCCGGGCTCAAGGATCTTCTGAGCTCAGAGCTCTCTCCCGGGACAGCATGCCAAACACGCTTTATTATGAATCATCAGCTAAGTATGAACTCTTGACAATAGGGTATTTAGGGTATGTTTCAGATGACAAATACACTAGAGGCTGCTGTCTACATTTTACCAAATCTGAAATCCATTACTTAGAATTCGTTTTGTTGTATGTTTCAAATAAGCGTCCCTCTTGTACACATTCACAAAAAGTTCACCCTTCCCTAAACTCAACCAATAGTAATTCCAAAAGCAATTGTAAGAGAAAAGTGCACTGTGATCATATAGTTTTACTTTATTTTACCAATAGTAAAACTGATTAATAACTTGAGTTTTAACCTGAGATGTCAAATCATTCTACTGGAAGGATCCACACATTTGCCTGAATGGTACTTTTGACCTTCTCATGGTCCTAAAGACCTTGATTAGTTGGTCATTTTGAAAGATGATCTTTCAGGAACAGGACTGGATGCCCCTACTTCAAACACTAGCAGTCAGAAGAAATAATATGACATGCATGCCCCAAGTAACACCATAACTTCATGTTTCCAACTGTCACAACAAACACAGGTACGTGGGAGCAGAAGTTTCCAAAGGAGCTGACACACCACAGGCAATTCCGTGTCAATGAGAAAAAGCAGGTGCGTGTCCTGATGATGCAGAACAAGGGGAGTTACCTGGCAGCAGCGGACCACGAGCTCAACTGTGACATACTGCAGCTGCCCTACGCCGGAAACATCAGCATGCTCATCGCTGTTCCTCAGAAACTCTCGGGAATGAGATCCCTGGAGCAGGAGATCTCCCCAACCCTTGTCAACAAGTGGCTTAGCAATATGACCAACAGGTAAAGCACCGTTTTCAAGATCACTAGACCATAGAGGCTTTCATACTGCAGAAACGTTTTCATAGTTCCTAGAATTATTCATAGCGATTTCCAGTTCCTGTGAACATGCCAAGAAGTGGGTATAACTATATAAGGTTTTCATAGTCCCTACAACTATTGGTTGAGATACCCACTTATTGGTATGTTACCAGGAACTGGGAATGACTGTAGCTATAGGTACTCATTTGTTAAGTGGCATAACAATATGACCAACAGGTAAAACACTATACTCAAGACCACTATACCATAGAGGCTTTCATACTAAAGGAAGGTTATATTTTAAATAGTCCCTAGAACTATTGGTGGTGATACCAACTTTTTAGTTATGTTCACAGGAACTGGGAATGACTTTAGTTATAGGAACTCATTTGTTATTGGGATAACAATATGACCAACAAGTAAAGCACCATACTCTAGATCACTATACCATAGAGGCTTTCATACTAAAAGAAGGTTATATTTTTAAATAGTTCCTAGAACTATTGGTGGTGATAACCACTTTTTGGTATGTTCACAGAAACTGGGAATGCCTTTAGTTATAGAAACTCATTTGTTAAGTGGCATAACAATATGACCAACAGGTAAAACACTATACTCAAGACCACTAGACCACAGAGGCCGATTTTTACAGTTCCTAGATCTATCGGTGGAGATACCTAGTTTACGTGAACATGCCAAGAAGTGGGTTTGGCTTTAGTTATAGAAAATAATTTATTAAGTGGCTAAACAATATGACCAACAGGTAATGTGCCATGCCCAAAACCCCTAAACTACCAGTGACATGATGTCACTTTGTTTGATTGAATAAATGCAATACGAAACAGCAGCACAAAAACAAAACTGATGTTTGCTGCATTTAACTGTAATTTTTGTCTGTGGTATTGAGTTCTTTTCTTGATATGATATGATAAGATATGTAGCGCAACATGTTGTCATGGATGAATTAGTCTAATGATACTGCTATTTGCTCTTACATTACTTAAACATTCACATACCATCTGCGTTATCACAAGACCCAACACACACAATTTAAGAAATTTTAGTTGTCGGGGACTGGCCTGGTGGCTAGTTCTTATGACTACGCAATGCAAAGGACATTATGATGTTACAAACAAGTCAGCACAACATTTAAATGTTCCTCACTTTAAAACCTGATTAACACAATTTAAGCAAATAGGATATGTTCCTGGATCCAAATCATTGTCTGTCCTGGAAAAAAGCTCAGATTGAGGTTAAGTTAACTGTAATTCTGAGGTGATCAGTACTTCTGATTTTATGGTGTGTTATGTTCAGATACGTCTCCTTGTGCACTTTCTGTTAGGACTCGTGAAGTGGTGTTCCCTCGATTTAAGCTGGAGCAGAACTATAACCTGATCGAGCACCTGAAGGAAATGGGTATGACGGACATATTCACTGAAAAGGGCGATTTTTCTCCGATGACCTCAGAGAAGGTCATCATTAACTGGGTAAGAGAACAATGAACACATGCAAGAATGTAATCAGGTCTTGCATTTAATATGCATTGCAAACATTTTAGAAAAAGGCCTTAGTGTTTACCATAGACTTGCACTCTATGTGTGGCGGCATTTCCACTGGGGGAAATATATATTTACGTTGAACTTTGCATTGGACTGATGGAGCACAGCAGACAGACTGATTGTAAATGCAGATTGACTCTCTGCCAGCAGGGGGCACTTATGGGGGATCCAGAAATAGTGGTTTCCACGGTAACAGCTGTAATCAAAGCAGTAGAGCTGTTTAAATCTAAATCTGATTCCAATTCCATTTTTGGAATTGAATCACGATTTCGATTACTGTTTTAGATCAAAGGAGTCGATTCTGAGAATTGATTCCTCACTGGACCCAAAATTTCAACGTTTTGGTCCCCGAGCCACTTAGATATCACTTTTGCCTTATGGAAAATGCATTGTTCTTCACCAAACTGTTGTTGGATTGTTGGAAGAAGTTGCTGTTGGAGGGTGTTTTGGTACCATTCTTTATTCATGGCTGTGTTTTGGGGCAAAATTGTGAGTGAGCCCACTCCCTTGGATGAGAAGCAACCCCACACATAAATGGTCTCAGGATGCTTTACTGTTGGCATGACACAGGACTGATGGTAGTGCTCACCTTTTCTTCTCCGGACAAGCCTTTTTCCAGATGCCCCAAACAATCGGAAAGGGGCTTCATCGGAGAATATGACTTTGCCCCAGTCCTCAGCAGTCCATTCGCCATACTTTTTGCAGAAGATCAATCTGTCCCTGATGTTTTTTTTGGAGAGAAGTGGCTTCTTTGCTGCCCTTCTTGACACCAGGCCATCTTCCAAAAGTCTTCGCCTCACAGTGCGTGCAGATGCGCTCACACCTGCCTGCTGCCATTCCTAAGCAAGCTCTGCACTGGTGGCACTCCGATCCCGCAGCTGAATCCTCTTTAAGAGACGATCCTGGCGCTTGCTGGACTTTCTTGGACGCCCTGAAGCCTTCTTAACAATAATTGAACCTCTTTCCTTGAAGTTCTTGATGATCCTATAAATTGTTGATTTAGGTGCAATCTTAGTAGCCACAATATCCTTGCCTGTGAAGCCATTTTTATGCAATGCAATGATGGCTGCACGCGTTTCTTTGCAGGTCACCATGGTTAAAAATGGAAGAACAATGATTTCAAGCATCACCCTCCTTTAAACATGTCAAGTCTGCCATTCTAACCCAATCAGCCTGACATAATGACCTCCAGCCTTGTGCTCGTCAACATTCTCACCTGAGTTAACAAGACGATTACTGAAATGATCTCAGCAGGTCCTTTAATGACAGCAATGAAATGCAGTGGAAAGTTTTTTTCAGGATTAAGTTAATTGTCATGGCAAAGAAGGACTATGCAAATTCATCTGATCACTCTTCATAACATTCTGGAGGATATGCAAATTGCTATTATAAAAACTTAAGCAGCAACTTTTCCAATTTCCAATATTTATGTCATTCTCAAAACATTTGGCCACGACTGTACACTGAAATAATCACATAATTTAATTTAATTTATTAATTTTCCTTCAGCTTAGTCCCTTATTTATCAGGGGTCGCCACAGCGGAATGAACCGCCAACTATTCTGGCATATGTTTTACACAGCGGATGCCCTTCCAGCCACAACCCAGTACTGGGAAACACCCATACACACTCACATTCACACACACACTCATACACTACGGCCAATTTAGTTTATTCAATTCCCTTATAGCGCATGTCTTTGGACTGTGGGTGAAACCGGAGCACCTGGAGGAAACCCACGCAAGGGGAGAACATGCAAACTCCACACAGAAATGCCAACTGGTCCAGCCGGGACTCGAACCAACGACCTTCTTGCTGTGAGGCCACAGTGCTAACCACTGAGCCACAGTGCTGCCTCTAATTTAATTTAATTTCATTTCATTTCATTTAACAGGGTATAAAATGCATATTCACAACTGTCAAATAAACTACAATACTACAAATACACTGAAATAACCATAGTATAAAAAACATTGAAATTAGAGCGTGCAGTTTATCTGTCAATCAGATGTGCATGGATGTTTTGTTAAAACAATGGCAGGCTTTCAGCACTATTTCAGCAAGGTATAATGTATAAGTAATATTAAATAAACTTTAATAATCAAGAAAAATAGAGAGAAACATAAAAATACACAATTTATGTGAAATATTTTTTACAATAAATGGCTTGAATTGAAATGCATTATATTTCTATTCCTAAAGATGTTCGGTGAGCAAACTCTTATTTTAATGAATATAACTGTTTAATAAAACTGCTTTGTTTAAATGCACCAAAACATATAGTCTATATTCACAAAGAAATGGATACAAATATTAATTTTCAAAAGGAGATAATTCCGAGAACTGCACTGAAAAAAATTATTCTTTAGATTTAACACATTTTTTGGTCACATTTTATTTTGATAGTCCGTTTGTTACATTGCATCTACATGTCAACTAATTCTCATTAGATTATAAGTAGACTGTTAGGTTGGGGTTGGGGTTAGGGTTAGCGTAAGTTGACATGTACTTGCAAAGTTTCTTATAGTCAGTTAAATGTCTGTTGAAGGAGCAGTATCAGCAGATATTAAGCAGACAGTCTACTAATACTCAAATGGACCATCAAAACAAAGTGTTACCCATTTTTTTCAGGATAAGTGGTTGCAAACAATTTATATTGGCTGAATCTAAACAAACAAATAAAGTTGAACATTACTACATTTAATTGGTTTGTTTAAATTTAGCCCACATGTTTGCAACCACTTACCTTAAAGGGCACATAGTTTACCCCTTTTTCCAGATTTCCAGAAGTCTTTTGTGTCTCCAGAATGTGTCTGTAAAGTTTCAGCTCAAAACACCCATCAGATTATTTAATAGACCTTTCAGAAGTTTGTCATTTTTAGCTCTGAGCATCTTGTAGCTGTTTTTGTGGACTGTGCCTTTAATGCTAGTCCTCCCCGCCCACCGTTCCCATGTGCCTGTCAGTGTGCCTCAATCTCCGCCCTCGGCTGCGTCAGATAACAGACAGACATGAAGGAAGCAGATCTCACGTAACGTTTGTGAGAAATATTACAGTAAGAACTTTCCCAATGATTATTTGATGTATTTGTTGTGGAGTTGCAACGATGAGTCACACACAATGTCGTTACAAAGTTCACACACACACACACACACACACACGCACACAGCGGGGACACACACACACAGACAGCATGCGCGTTTAGCTTTGCACTGTTTTTGCACGGCAAATGTGACAGGATACACATTAATATCCACTGCTGTATGGACATCCGTTATGTTATGTACAAAATAAACCTGATTTAACGTCCACAACCCGGGATTGAAGCGTCCTCTTTTATAATTGTACTGACACGCGGCTGTGGTGATGAAGTAAAGCTGAAGTAAATCGCTGTAATTCATTACAAACATGCACTGTTTTAAACACGTGTTAAACTTGTGAAACTCACTCTTGATCACATTTGATGATGATTGATGATCACAGAGAGCTGAACAGATCTTTTACTCCCGGTTGCTTTGCGCACGTCCTGTCTTGTTGATATGATTATACGCGTTACTACGGAGACATGTTAATACGCAGCTGTCAATCAATTCGGTGGGCGGGGAAACCGCACTCCTACGTCAAGTTGCGGTCGGCCTGAAAATGGGAGGGATTTGGATGCTATTTTAACTTCAGGAAATTTAAAAAAAGAGACTTATTGTGTTTCTATCACCCCAATATGACTGTGGACACACTATACTACACACAGTTCTGTCCAAACAGCTTACAAAAGAGGATTTTCATCATAGGTGCCCTTTAAACAAATTAGTAAATCAAATGAAACATTTTTTTCAGTGTGTATGCTTACTCCACAAACGTCAAAGCCTTTTTTGGAAAATCAATTTGAGGAAATTAGTTTTGATATTACAGCAGGCCACCAGAAATATTTCAATGTATGGTAAACACAGGGCCTTTTCACTGTTGTGTTGAGAGCACTTTAGGTCAGCTCCACCTAATCTCTTACTAAAACATACTCTTTGACCTTTTATTGCACCAACATTAGGCATGGGCCGGTATAAGTTTCTGACGGTATGATAACCACGGTTTCACAGTATTGTGATTACTGCTTTAAAATATGTCCTTTTTAAATGTCTGCGTAAAAAACAACAACTGTTTTCCTAATTGAACACAATAGATTTTATTTTAAGAAACATTTTAGAGCAGTAAACATGTCAGGCTAATTAATTCAAATAAATCATTGACTTCTGCTGTCTTCATTAGTTTCTAAAACACAACTTGAAAAGGCATCTTTGGAGATCTTTCTTTTCTGTGGATATTAAGTAAAGCCACTGTTCAGCTCTACAGCATGCTGGATGTTGGTGCATAAGCGATTTGTTTTTCAGATGTTTCCAAAATCGTGGGCTGACCAGTAGATTTTGATGTATATGCTCCTTTTCTGCTGGAGATTGAACTAAAAAACTAAATAAAATAGTCTTAACCAGAGATGCCCAAACTAGGGCCCGCAAGCCAAAGTTGGCCCATGTTAACCTTTGATTTGGCCCACCATCGCATCTGAGAAGAGGAAGAATGATGGGGATGGTTCAGAGACATGTCATTTCAAATTTAATGTAAGCTTTTATTAGTTTGTTTTATTGTTAACATAGAAAAAAAGCTAACTGACATTATATGTTTCAATTTGAATGCTGTAATTTAGTTTAGATCAAGCCTGTCACGATATCTATTTATTGTTGTACGATATATTGCACCAACATATATTGCGATAAATGATATCATTGTCATTTTAAGACCATTTCATGCCAGTCATTATATAATGCCAGAATGACAATATAATATCATCACAATGCAAGTACACTCTACCAAAGAACACATCATATTTCATTCTCAAGAATATTTCATTTCATTAAAGTCATTTATATACACCATAATTTAATAATGAGGCATTGGAGTCAGAATCTGAATACACATATCCCAAATTAATATTAATAAATGTTAACACAAAAGCGCAAGCTAAAGAGTAACAGAGGCTGCGATATCTGCTACCAGATCTATTTTCAGCTGTCAGACACCCACATGAGAATATACTATAGTAATTTATAGTAAATACTATAGTGTTTTTTTAACCATACTGACACTGACACCTCCAATAGAGATAGAGATGTTGCACAATCAGCTAAAATGTTGCTAGAATTGGTTTTTATGTATGGGCGATATACATTGCATCATCAAAAATGATTGAGGTCATGTCCATGTGTTGTGCGATAAGTCCATATATTGATTATTGTGATAGGCCTACATACAGTCATCCAACAGATAGAGGACAGTGCAGAGACTTTAGTGAGCAAATCAAGGCAAAGGCAGATTCTACTTGACTAGAGTATTCAGCATTGAACTCCATTCATTCATTCATTCATTCATTCATTCATTCATTCATTCATTTTCCTTCGGCTTAGTCCCTTTATTCATCAGGGGTCACCACAGCGGAATGAACCGCCAACTTATCCAGCATATGTTTTACGCAGCGAATGCCCTTCCGGCTGCAACCCAGTACTGGGAAAGCATTGAACTCCACTGTGTTATAAACGTAATTGTTTATGTTTTTATTGCAATGTTAATAATTAAAATAAATATATAATGCATTAGTTAGTACGATTCAAAGTAATGTTTTCTATTTGATTTTAAATATTAGGAAATACATTAGGAAATTACCCATGGCAACTTTAATGTAAAATAGTTTGGTTTATACTTATCTTCGGCCCACGGTTCACAGTGATATTTGGTTATTGGCCCTTCATACGAAAAAGTTTGGGCACCCCTGGTCTTTAAAAATTACATATACCACAGGAATGGTATAACAGAAAATGTTAGCGGTTTCAAAACCTTGACTTTTCCAAACTGCTGTAAGCCTTGAAACCGGTTATCATCCCATGCCTAATCAACATATTGTAACCCTGCTCTTTTTCTCTCTCAGTTTAAGCATCAGGGCAGCATTACAGTAAATGAAGAAGGAACCGAAGCCGCAGCCATGACACACATCGGATTCATGCCTTTATCAACACAAACACGCTTTATTGTGGATCGACCATTCCTCTTTCTCATCTACGAGCACCGTACTGGCTGTGTTGTGTTTATGGGACGTGTGGTTGACCCATCACAGACTTAATCTGATATAAAGTCTGAATTATAAGCCCTCCTGTTTTCCCCAATTTCTGTTTAACAGAGAGAAGATTTATTCAACACATTTCTAAACATGATAGTTTTAATAACTCATTTCTAATAACTGATTTATTTTCTCTTTGCCATGATGACAGCACATAATATTTGACTAGATATTCTTCAAGACACTAGTATTCAGCTTAAAGTGACATTTAAAGGCTTAAGTAGGTTAATTACGGTAAAGTTAGGGTAATTAGGCAAGTCATTGTATAACAGTGGTTTGTTCTGGAGACAATCCAAAACAAATATTGCTTAAGGGGGTTAATAATATTGACCTTAAAATGGTTTAAAAACAAATTAAGAACTGCTCTTATTCTAGCCGAAATAAAACAAATAAGACTTTCTCCAGAAGAAAAAATATTATAGGAAATACTGTGAAAAATTCACAGTATTTGGGAAATTTTTAAAAAATAAAATAAAATTCACAGGAGGGCGAATAATTTAGACTTCAACTGTACACAATCAGAGCTGGGTAGTGACTGATTATATGTAATCTGGATTATGTTATCATATTCCAAAAATCGAGTACTTTTCATTAGAGTAAAATACCTTTTAAAGTACTAGTAATCAGATTACTTTATGGATTACATATTATTTACGCAATGGCAGTAAGTTGTTTACAATTCATTGATTCTTTTCTTTTAATGTTTATATTTAGGCCTAACAAATAAGCTTTATGTATTCTGATTGCGGGGCTGCACGGTGGCGCAGTGGGTAGCACGTTCGCCTCACAGCAAGAAGGTCGCTGGTTCAAGCCTCGGCTGGATCAGTTGGCGTTTCTGTGTGGAGTTTGCATGTTCTCCCCGTATTGGCGTGGTTTTCCTCCGGGTGCTCCGGTTTCCCCCACAGTCCAAAGACATGTGGTACAGGTGAATTGGGTAAGCTAAATTGTCCATAGTATATGTGTGTGTGAATGAGTGTGTATGGATGTTTCCCAGTGATGGGTTGCAGCTGGAAGGGCATCCGCTGCGTAAAACATATGCTGGATAAGTTGGCGGTTCATTCCGCTGTGGCGACCCCTGATGAATAAAGGGACTAAGCCGAAAAGAAAATGAATGAATAAATATTCTGATTGCATATACAATTCGCATCCATTTGGATTACATACTTTTAGCATAATTGAACTAATAATAAACTTTATGTGATTGATATGTGTAAGTTGAACATAAATGAAACAAATAAGAACAAGATTTATGTAATAATATCAATAAATCCAATGTGTTTTAAATTTGGGGGTGGCACGGTGGCTCAATGGCTAGCACTGTCACCTCACAGCAAGAAGGTCGTGTGGAGTATGCGAGTTCTCCCCGTGTTGGCGTGGGTTTCCTCCGGGTGCTCCGGTTTCCTCCACAGTCCAAACACATGCGCTATAGGTGAATTGGATGAACTAAATTTGTCTGTAGTGTATACGTGGGAATGAGTGTGTATGGGTGTTTCCCAGTACTGGGTTGCGGCTGGAAGGGCATCTGCTGCGTAAAACATATGCTGGAATAGTTAGCGGTTCATTCCGCTGTGGCGACCTCTGAAATAGAGACTAAGCCGAAGTAAAATGAATGAATGAATGTTTTAAATTAGAAGCATTTAAAACACATTGGACTTATTACATACATCTTGTTCTTGTGTTACACAGGGGCGTAGCAACCGGTGGGGACGGGGGGGATACGTCCCCCTCACTTTTAGAGACAGACCATTTAGAAACAGGTGATTAATAATTATATGAACATAAACTTTTGGATCTCATACAGCTGCCCCCCCCACTTTTAAAATGTCCGCTACGCCCCTGTTACATATGAAAAGTATGTATGCAATCTGTATGGATGCAAATTGTATATGCATACAGAATACATAAATATTATTTGTTAAGACAATTGTTTTTTTTTTTTTTGAGTATAATAAATCCGTTTGTGATTCTTTGTGATGGTTCACTTTTGATTATTTGGCAGATATGTGTTATATGACATTGATATTGTTACAGTAAATACACATCTAGTGTTTTTCAGATTAAATATTTGATGATATTGCTGTGAATTTAATGTTTTTGCATTTTTGTAATGTTGTAAATGTGCTTAATATGAAGTGATTGTTTTAAAATCATCATATGTGATTATTTTATTTAGCAAACGCTTGACAGCAAGGTATCATTCATTCATTCATTTTCTTTTCGGCTTAGTCCCTTTATTAATCTGGGGTCGCCACAGCGGAATGAACCGCCAACTTATCCAGCATATGTTTTTCGCAGCGGATGCCCTTCCAGCTGCAACCCATCACTGGGAAACACACTCATTCACACACATACACTACGGACAATTTAGCCTACCCAATTCACCTATACCACATGTTTTTGGACTGTGGGGGAAACCGGAGCACCCGGAGGAAACCCACGCGAACACGGGGAGAACATGCAAACTCCACACAGAAACGCCAACTGACCCAGCCGAGGCTCGAACCAGCGACCTTCTTGCTGTGAGGCGAACGTGCTCCCCACTGCGCCACCGTGACGCCACAGCAAAGTATAATAGTGAGTATTTTACAGTGTTACCTGTCCATCATTGCACTTTATTAAAAAAGAAGCTGTTGGAAAAAAATTGGTAAAAATAAAGATGATATTTTTCTTTGCATCTTCTGAAATACTACAAGATTATCCTCCTTCAATATAAGTGACATCAAATAAGGGGTTAGCACAAAAGTAATCCAAATGTAATCCAAAAGTAGTCTGAATACTATATATATATATAGATATATATATATAGATATCTATATATATCTATATATATATATATACAAATTTTATGCCATCAGTAATCAGTCACTGAGTACAATTCATAAGTAATCCACCCAGCTCTGTATACAAAACACAGATATGCAATGGCTGTAAAAAAGATGGTTGTTTTCTTTTATAAGTTACAAGCAAGAAGAGTTTTGTACGTTTTGAGCTCATCAACTGTGTATTCTGGAAGCAGAACCTGTTGTTTGCAAATAAAGTGAATCACAGGACTGGTTTATTGAAGTAATCTGTTCAAAGGGTGAATAAAAACAACACTCGAGTACATCAATGACACGGCAGGACATTTTGCAAGCCAAGTCAATATTTGTCAGCAAAAGTTAAAGTCTAACCAGCAGCGCATCAGATCTAATTACAGTTTCTAGACATTATTAATCAAAACAGGATTGCATTTTTGCATTCCTCAACCAAACATAGGATCTGATGACAAAAAGAGAGCGAGATTTTATCTAGCTTCATGTAGGCAAAATCTTTGATTAGTTATTTTCATGCTCACGCCAAATTTCTTTTTGATCTACAAATGCATGCTGACCCGCAGAGAGCTCATAAATCATTTAAATGGAGTGAATAGCAAAACATTTTTTTCCTGTCAGTTAACATTTGCATATTATGTCAGATGGGAAACAGACCCAGAAAACGTGCTACTTTTATCTTTGCTTTTTAATGCGATCAACAACTCTGTGATCAGCTTGGTGATAAAGGTACACTGTAAATAAAAATGCTGGGTTCCACACAATCGATTTGTGTTGGGACAACATGACGGAATTAAGTTAAAGGTGCAGTATGTAAGTTTGACACCCAGTGGATGAACTAGGTGTTGCATTCCTGGATCAACACCTGAAATATAATTGGCTAAACTGGCAGTGAGCGGACTAAAAGAACCAAAACAAAGACAGCCGTTCCGGTGAGTAAAGCACATTTTCAAAACATTATATCTGACTTTATCGTTGTTTTTCAGATAAACAAGAATGTTCAATGTTCATGTTTCTGAAATATCTGCACACATATAATGGTATTTTTTAACTTTAGAACAGTCAAAAACTTACATACAGCAGCTTTAACTCATTAGTTTTTACAAATTTAAGTGGATTGAACATAAAACGATTAAGTTGTCCCCCCCCCCAAAAAAACCTCAAGATTTGTGTTGATTCAGCTCAATTTAAATAAGTAGTTTTATTTAAATTAAATTTAAATTTAAGTAGTTAAATAAGTAGCACATTTTGAGTGTAAATATTTATTTATACAATTATAAAGCTATTTATTATATTATATTCATAATATTTATAGTAAAATAAATTATCTATGCTATTTTAAGGGGTATTAAATATTACCAGAAATATTATTATTATTATTATTATTATTATTAACAGTATAAAATAGTGTTGTATGTCTAAAACGCCTCCTCTTAAAGGGACAGTTCACCAAAAATGAAAATTGTATAATTTATTTATTATTCAATTCTTTCCTCTGCTAACAGACAAACAGATGGACATAGAGACAGACAGACAGAAAAATAGAAGGACAGCAGACGGACAGACAAACAGATGGACAAATAAACGGATGGACATACAGACAGACAGACAGACAGACAGACAGACAAATAGAAGGACAGCAGATAGACAAACAGATGGACAAATAAACGGATGGACATACAGACAGACAGACAAACAGAATGTCTGTAAATCAATCAGCTTCTGGTCTCCATTGACTTTCATAATATTTTTTTTCCATAGTATGTTATTCAATGGGGACCAAAGTGTTTTTAATACCACCATTCTTTAAAATATCTTCTTTTGTGTGCATCAAAAAAAATCATTGAGTTGAAAGGGTGAGTAAACGATAGAATTTAGATTTTTATTTTTGGGTGAATTATCCCATTTTAAAATGCATATAAAAAGGGTGAGATACTGTGTGTCTTACCACAGCGATTACAGGGATTAGGACACCTAGATTACCAGCACTGCTGGACGCCTAGAGAAGAAAAACAAACTAAATATCAGCATTCTGGATTAGCATTAATGTCCTACAATCTGCTTCTAGTAAGTGTAAGCAGATGAAGAGGCTGACCTTGAGGGCTGGTCCTTTATCACTGGCACGTTCACAGGCTCTTTTTCCCTCCAGGCCCAGCTGAACGAACAGCTCCAGCAGATTGACCAGCAGCTCGTCCACCAGCGGCTCCCCCTGCAGGTTAGCTGCGATATTGGCCAGCGCGTTTATCACAGCCAGAGAGCAATGCCTGAAAAAGCAGATCTTTACCTTAGCGATGCACTAAAAATATATTTTCAATTCAATTCAATTCATCTTTATTTCTATAGCGCTTTTACAATGTAGATTGTGTCAAAGCAGCTTCACATAGAAGATTATAGTGAATTGGAATGATGTCCGTTCAGTTTTTAGAGTTTAAGTTCAGTTCAGTGTGGTTTAATTTTCACTGCTGAGAGTCCAAACACTGAAGAGCAAATCCATCGATGCGCAGCTCTACAGGTCCCGAACCATGCAAGCCAGTGGCGACAGCGGCGAGGAACGAACTTCACCAATATGCGAAAGTGAAGGAAAAAAAAACCTCGAGAGAAACCAGGCTCAGTTGGGCACGACCATTTCTCCTATGGCCAAATGTCTTGTGCAGAGCTGCAGTCTAGGCGCCGGAGGCTGGTGAACGCTGGACGTCAGTGAAGACTCGTCTTTCACTGGGGTCTCACACTCTCCACTCCTCCATGAACACCACAGCAGCTCCTGAGGATACAGCCTGGTCTGGGATTATGGAAACCTTGGGATCCTCTCTACACAGGTCTTGGATTGCATTAGTGGCACTGCATAGTCTCTGGGGGCCTCGGGATGAGTATCCCCAGGTGGAAATAGAGAATAAAGAGAATAATTAGCGTAGCTGCTGTTCATAGTGTATATAAACGAGATGCAAAAACCTGCGTGGAGCAGATTCATGCATCATACTGTTATGCGATGCATTGAGTGTATGCTTTGCTAAAAAGATAGGTCTTTAATCTAGTTTTGAACTGAGAGAGTGTGTCTGAGCCTCGAACATTATCAGGAAGGCTATTCCAGAGTTTAGGAGCCATAAATGAGAAGGCTCGACCACCTTTACTCGACTTTGCTATTCTAGGTACTACCAGCAGCCCTGAGTTTTGAGATCTTAAAGAGCGGGTTGGATTGTAGCGAGACAGAAGGTCGGTTAGATAAACAGGTGCTAGATTATTTAAAGCTTTATAGGTAAGAAGCAATATTTTATAATCAATACGGAACTTAACAGGCAGCCAGTGTAAGGAGGATAAAATTGGGGTGATATGATCATATTTTCTAGACCTGGTAAGAACTCTGGCAGCTGCATTTTGTACTAGCTGAAGTTTATTAATAGAGGATGCTGGGCAACCAGCGAACAGAGCATTACAGTAATCTAGCCTAGAAGTCATGAAAGCATGAACTAGTTTTTCTGCATCTGAGATGGATAGCATACTTCGTAACTTAGCGATATTTCTCAGATGAAAGAAGGCTGTTTTTGTGACATGGGAGATATGATTTTCAAAGGTTAAATTGCTGTCTAGTATAACACCCAGATCTTTTACAGTAGAGCTAAAGCTAACTTTGTGTCCCTCTAATTGCAGGTCGAGTTGTGAGATCTGCTGCGTACAGGATTTAGGCCCAATAAGTAATAATTCTGTTTTGTCTGAATTTAAGAGAAGGAAATTGTTGGTCATCCAGTCTTTAACATCTTTAATACATTCAGTTAGCTTAGACAGTTCAGACGTCTCATCAGGTTTTGTTGAAATATATAATTGAGTATCATCTGCATAGCAGTGAAAGCTGATCCCGTATCATTATATTTCCACATAGAGTTATATTTTTATAAAACTGCCATTGCTGGTGCAGTATGGCATAAGTTAAGTTATTAACTCTTTCCCTGCAGCATTTGTTTTTTCTTTTAAAAGATTCCAGCCACTCCTTTTGCTTTTGCTATTGCTTTTCCTGCAGCTCTCGGATGTAATGTCGAATTTTAACAGCCGAATTTAAGCCACTGAAAATTGCTTTTTGAATATTATACTTCATATTTCTTAACAGAACTGAATATATGTATGTGTATGTGTGTGTATGTGTGTGAATGAGTGTGTATGGGTGTTTCCCAGTACTGGGTTGCAGCTGGAAGGGCATCCGCTGCGTAAAACATATGCTGGATAAGTTGGCAGTTCATTCCACTGTGGCGAGCCCTGATTAATAAAGGGACTAAGCCGAAAAGAAAATGAATGAATGAATGAATTAAATCTTCATGTTCATGTTTTATACCCACTTAAATGCAGACTGGTTTCATGAAAAATGCATTTTCCTAAAAGTAGTACATTTCCAAGATATGAACATTCATTCATTCATTCATTCATTTTCTTTTCGGCTTAGTCCCTTTATTAATCTGGGGTCGCCACAGCGGGATGAACCGCCAACTTATCCAGCATATGTTTTTACGCAGCGGATGCCCTTCCAGCTGCAACCCATCACTGGGAAACATTCATACACACTCATTCACACACATACACTACGGACAATTTTAGCTTACCCAATTCACCTATACCGCATGTCTTTGGACTTGTGGGGGAAACCGGAGCACCCGGAGGAAACCCACGCCTACACGGGGAGAACATGCAAACTCCACACAGAAATGCCAACTGACCCAGCCGAGGCTCGAACCAGCGACCTTCTTGCTGTGAGGCGAACGTGCTACCCACTGCGCCACCGCGTCGCCCAGATGTGAACATATTTATAAAAAATAATGCAGAAAAATGTATGAGAAAGTTTTTTTGACACTAAATTAACTTCAAATATATTATTTATGAGACCTAAAGATACGTTACTGGGACCAAAATGACACAAAACATAAGTGTTTAAATGGTTAAAAATACAAATAAAAAATATATTATTGATGATTCTTCCAGATCTTACAAATATCTTTAAATCTGCGATGGGATAAAATATTATAGTAATATTACTATTCCTATTATAGTAATATTTAAAATATTACAATGCATAAAACCTAATCTGAAGTCTCTCCGAGACAGTGAACTGAATGAATGATTGACAGATGAGGTCACACACCTGTAGCCGTGGTCTTTGTAGTCTTTAGTAGCAGAATAAACCACATTACTGGCTTTAACACTGATCTGCTGGAACAGGTTCCACACCTCCTGATAGATGTATTGCTGGAGAAAAACACAAACCACACACGCTAGCTAGAGTTTTACATTCAAAGTTGCACAAAAATGTGTATATTGCATAATAACTTGCAAATAAAGTACAGTTTCCATCACACCTGTTCCATGAAATTGTTATTTAGTACATGCGTTTTAGAAAAAGTTAACATCCAAATTTCTACTATCTACTACCTGAATACTGTTAGACTCCTCAGAAAACAATAAAACATTGTTTACTTCATTTGTATATTTTTCTCTTTATTGTATGTATCTATAGATATGTAGATAGTTTAGTATATTATATTATAGAATGTTCCTATATTGTGCAGCCCTAGACTGAATCTTCTGAAAATAGATGCTGCTGCTTTGCACAGAGAACAGCTGTAATTATGCAGTGTGTGTAAGTGTGACAGAGCCTTACATTGCCCGTGATAATCATGCAGCCCAGCTGGTCTATAATCAGCACGTCTAGCGGTGAGGGCGGCTGGCAGAACTTCTGCTGCAGGATCTGTAGGATGGGCTCCATCACTTTAGGACTGTCCCGCATGGCCACAGCGATGTGTCCCAGAGCACGGATGGTGTGATCGGGGATCAGATGGGCTTCTCTGAGGAGGAAACGCACAAAACACTGCAGTTAGACAAAGAGACAAAGAGATGGATGGATGGACAAACAGACCAGACAGATGGATGGATGGACAGACAGATGGACAGACAAATGGACGGACAGACAGACAAATAGAAGGACAGCAGATGGACAGACAAACAGATGGAGAGACAAACAGATGTACATACAGACAGACAGACAAATAGAAGGACAGCAGAGGGACAGATGA
>CAIGQV010016716.1:3954115-3969038 GCA_903798115.1 Danio jaintianensis | reverse complement strand
ACACCATACTTGGCCACACTACACTTCACTTCACTTCACTTTATTTGTATCTTTGCTACTGTATTTATCAGTGCTTGTTTATTATATTTTATGCAGATGTACTGGCCTACAAAATCATCCTAATCAATCCGAAGTTACAAATTCTTTCTAAATAGAACCATTCAAATCATCTGCTGAAATTATACTCAATAATCGCAATATGTATCAGAAAAATAAAATATCACAGTGTCATTTCTTTTTCCAATATCGTGCAGCCCTAATTTGGACCAATCTCTTTTAGTGACAAAGCAATTAAAACAGTATTATTCTTAATTTTCTGGGGGGAAAAAAGGTGAAAGTCACAATATTTTTATTTTAACATGTAATGAAATTTTTTTTTTAAACTTAATTATTAATTAGGGGCTGCACGGTGGCTTGGGTTTCCTCCGGGTGCTCCAGTTTCCCCCACAGTCAAAACACATGCGCTATAGGTCAATTGGATGAACCAAATTGGCCGTAGTGTACGAGTGTGTGTGTGAATGAGTGTATATGGGTGTTTCCCAGTAGTGGGTTGCAGCTGGAAGGGCATCTGCTGTGTAAAACATATGCCGGAATAGTTGGCGGTTCATTCTACTGTGGTGACCCCTGATGAAAAAGGGACTAAGCCGAAGTAAAATGAATGAATGAATGAACGAACGAACTTTTAGTGTCAATTAAAACTATTATTCTTTAATTGGACTAGATGTAAACATTCCCATTTGGCATAGTTTCTATTGGTTGAACAGCTCAGCAGCTCTGCCTTCTGGCTCCAGCACAGGATGTCTGCCTACCCCAAATCCCACAATCCTTTCGCTGATGATGATGAAGAAGAGGACTCACGCTCAGCCCCGAGGAGAGGCTTTAACTTCGACGATGATCCGGAGGAGAGTTCGCTGAGTCCGGCAGAGAGGCGACAGAGGCAGTTGCAGCAGGAAGTGATGCATACAGCTCAGTCCGCTGTGGACAGCAGCCACCGATCACTCGGACTCATCTACGAATCAGAGAAAGTCGGTGCTGAAACCGCAGAGGTGAGACCAAGAACATACAGTTAAAGTCCGAATTATTCGCCCTCCTATGAATTTTTTTTTCTTTTCCAAATATTTCCCAAATGATGTTGATCAGATTCAGGAATTTTTCACAGTATTTCCTATAATATTTTTTCTTCTGGAGAAAGTCTTATTTGTTTTATTTCGGCTAGAATAAAAGCAGTTTTTAATTTTTTAAGACCATTTTAAGGTCAATATTATTCGCCCCCTTAAGCAATATTAGTTTTGGATTGTCTCCAGAACAAACCACTGTTATATAATGACTCGCCTAATTACCCTATCCTGCCTAGTTAACCTAATTAACCTAGTTAAGCGTTTAAATGTCACTTTAAGCTGAATACTAGTGTCTTGAAAAATATCTAGTCTAATATTATGTGCTGTCATCATGGCAAAGAGAAAAGAAATCAGTTATTAAAACTATCATGTTTAGAAATGTGAAATTGGGGAAAAAAATATACAGTTAGGCTAATAATTCAGGAGGGCTAATAATTCTGACAACTGTATTTTCCAAAAATCGGGTTACAGTTTTGACTTCTTCATATCATAAAGGGACAGTTCACCCAAAAAAGAAAATTCTGTCATCATTTACTCACCCTTTACTTTGTGGTTTAAGATTAATTTCCTGCAGAGCACTACCAAGAATTCTTACCATATGTCAGCAACAAAAAAAGATTGAAGTGGTTAAAAGCTAATTATGGTTATGTTATGTACTTGTTTCAAACCTTGTGAATGTGTAAATTAAATGTAAATAAGTTTCATATAGTAAAATCAATGTCAAAGTGATGCCTATCTGCAGTAAATAGAGATTTTACACTTATCAACATTTGATGTAACATAAGACAATCAGTGATAAGGAAAAAACTACAAAGAATTATAGTAATATTAAATAAAAAGTGTCAAAAGTGAAGTGTCAATTGTGGAGTTTAATCAGACATACTTATTATTTGAAGATATTAAAAACCACAGGGCAGCAAATCTGAAAGATCTCAATGTTATTTTCCACATGCAGGAACTGATCCGTCAGGGAGAGGCTCTGAAGAGGACAGAGAGAATGGTCGACAACATGGAGCAGGACATGAGGACGAGCCAGAGGCACATAAACACCATTAAGAGTGTGTGGGGGGGGATGGTCAACTATTTCAAAGGCAAACCCGAACCGCCCAAACCTACACAGAATGACCAGCCGGTGTGTTACGAGGCCAGCAGCAGGTCAGATTCAACACTGGCTAAATATTACACCAGATTACAAAAGAGTGGAGCAACAGGATATTGTTTCTGTCATGCTCAATGCTTTATTTCTTCAAATGTACGGACGTTTTACTTGTTTCACATCTCACACCAAGAAGGTCGCTGGTTCGAGTCCCAGCTGGGCCAGTTGGCATTTCTGTGTGGAGTTTGGATGTTCTCCCCGTGTTGGCGTGGGTTTTCTCCGGGTGCTCCGGTTTCCCCCACAGTCCAAACACATGCGCTATAGGGGAATTGAATAAACTAAATTGGCCGTAGTGTATGAGTGTGTGTGTGAATGAGTGTGTATGGATGTTTCCCAGTACTGGGTTGCAGCTGGAAGGGACATATAAACGTTTTAACGTGTAAAACATATGCTGGATA
Source organism: Danio jaintianensis (assembly GCA_903798115.1). NCBI lineage: Eukaryota > Metazoa > Chordata > Actinopteri > Cypriniformes > Danionidae > Danio > Danio jaintianensis. The sequence continues at coordinate 3,966,366 of CAIGQV010016716.1, read as the reverse complement.
AATTGGTGGTTCATTCCACTGTGGCGATCCCTGATGAATAAAGGGACTAAGCTGAAGGAAAATGAATGAATGAATTTTAAGCATTTAAGCAAAAGTAGATGTCTCAATTAACATGATATGCAAATGAGGCTAAGATTATTAGATTTATTATGTAGCTTATTCAGTTGAACTATTTACTAAACCTAAAAGTAGGAAAATAAAATAGTAACTTTCAAATGTAATGATTTTATTCAAGTTTTATTCAAATATGCAGGTTGTTCAATCCACAAAATAAGTAACCCAGCTGAAAATAGTAATCTAAAGAGATTACTATAGTTTTATTCAAGCTGTATCACAGAATCAACCTAATACACACATTTCTACCAATAAATGGTTTTAATCAGGTAGAAATGGCTCTTTAAAGTAACAATTGCCACTTTTTGTACTGTATAACATTTCATTCTGAATATGGTTACACTTTATAATATTTTATAATATTCCTAACAATTTTCATTAGTTAATATTTAAATATATAGAAGATAACTTATTCATTCATTTTCCTTCGGCTTAGTCCTTTATTTATCAGGGGTCGCCACAGCGGAGTGAACCGCCAACTATTCCAGCATATGTTTTATGCAGCGGATGCCCTTCCAGCCGCACCCCAGTACTGGGAAACACCCATACACTCTCACATTCACACACATACTCATACAGTATGGCCAATTTAGTTTATTCAATTTACCTATAGCGCATGTGTTTGGACTGTGGGTGAAACCGGAGCCCCGGAGGAAACCCACGCCAACATGGGGAGAACATGAAAACTCCACACAGAAATGCCAACTGGCCCAGCCGGGGCTCGAATCAGCGACCTTCTTGCTGTGAGGCCACAGTGCTAACCACTGAGCCGCCCACTAACTTATGAATTAAATGATTTTATTCCGCTGTGGCGACCCCAGATTAAGAAAGGGACTAAGCCGAAAAGAAAATGAATGAATGAATGAATGAATGAATGAATAATAACAACAGCAAAAAAAAAAAAAACAAGTAGCATGTAATTATTCATTCATTCATAAATATACAGCTGGTTCAGCTGACAAAAAATATACCGTTCTTTCAGCTGACAAAGAAGTAAACCAGCTGAAAACATTTAAAGAAAGTAACTTTTAAATTAATTAGTTTTATTCAAGTTAAAAATCACAGAATCAACATAAATGCATACACTACATGGTTTTAAAGAGACAGTCCAACCAAATATAAAAATCATTTCATTATTTCCTCATCCTCATTATAAACTTTTATGAGTTTCTTTCTTCTGTTGGACAGAAGGAAGATATTTTGAAGAATGCTGGGGGAAAAAAACAGTCATTGACTCTTCCATAATGTCTGCTTTTTACAACATTCTTCAGAATATCTTGTTTTGTGTTCAACAGAAAAAAAGTTTATAACTACAGTCGTGGCCAAAAGTTTTGAGAATGACATAAATATTGGAAATTGGAAAAGTTGCTGCTTAAGTTTTTATAATAGCAATTTGCATATACTTCAGAATGTTATGAAGAGTGATCAGATGAATTGCATAGTCCTTCTTTGCCATCAAAAAATTAACTTAATCCTGAAAAAAACTTTCCACTGCATTTCATTGCTGTCATTAAAGGACCTGCTGAGATCATTTCAGTAATCGTCTTGTTAACTCAGGTGAGAATGTTGACGAGCACAAGGCTGGAGATCATTATGTCAGGCTGATTGGGTTAGAATGGCAGACTTGACATGTTAAAAGGAGGGTGATGCTTGAAATCATTGTTCTTCCATTGTTAACCATGGTGACCTGCAAAGAAACGCGTGCAGCCATCATTGCGTTGCATAAAAATGGCTCACAGGCAAGGATATTGTGGCTACTAAGATTGCACCTAAATCAACAATTTATAGGATCATCAAGAACTTCAAGGAAAGAGGTTCAATTCTTGTTAAGAAGGCTTCAGGGCGTCCAAGAAAGTCCAGCAAGCACCAGGATCGTCTCCTAAAGAGGATTCAGCTGCAGGATTGGAGTGCCACCAGTGCAGAGCTTGCTCAGGAATGGCAGCAGGCAGGTGTGAGCGCATCTGCATGCACAGTGAGGCAAAGACTTTTGGAAGATGGCCTGGTGTCAAGAAGGGCAGCAAAGAAGCCACTTCTCTCCAAAAAAAACATCAGGGACAGATTGATCTTCTGGCAAAAGTATGGCGAATGGACTGCTGAGGACTGGGACAAAGTCATATTCTCCGATGAAGCCCCTTTCCGATTGTTTGGGGCATCTGGAAAAAGGCTTGTCCGGAGAAGAAAAGGTGAGCACTACCATCAGTCCTGTGTCATGCCAACAGTAAAGCATCCTGAGACCATTTATGTGTGGGGTTGCTTCTCATCCAAGGGAGTGGGCTCACTCACAATTTTGCCCAAAAACACAGCCATGAATAAAGAATGGTACCAAAACACCCTCCAACAGCAACTTCTTTCAACAATCCAACAACAGTTTGGTGAAGAACAATGCATTTTCCAGCACGATGGAGCACCGTGCCATAAGGCAAAAGTGATGTCTAAGGGGCTCGGGGACCGAAATGTTGAAATTTTGGGTCCATGGCCTGGAAACTCCTCAGACCTTAATCCCATTGAGAACTTGTGGTCAATCCTCAAGAGACGAGTGGACAAACAAAAACCCATTAATTCTGACAAACTCCAAGAAGTGATGGGTTGAATGGGTTGCTATCAGTCAGGATTTGACCCAGAAGTTGATTGAGAGCATGCCCAGTCCAATTGCAGAGGTCCTGAAAAAGAAAGGCCAACACTGCAAATACTGACTCTTTGCATAAATGTCATGTAATTGTCGATAAAAGCCTTTGAAACATATGAAGTGCTTGTAATTATATTTCAGTACATCACAGAAACAACTGAAACAACGATCTAAAAGCAGTTCAGCAGCAAACTTTGTGAAAACTAATATTTGTGCCATTCTCAAAACTTTTGGCCACGACTGTAGTTGAGAATGAGGAAATGTGCAGTTTTGGGGGAACTGTCCCTTTACTTATGTCAACATTCGAGAATAACATTTAACTGAAAAAAAAACATGAAAACAATCATCTAATAATGTTCTGTCGTTTTGTGTATGTCTGATGATTTTAGGCTACAGACTGCGCTTGCAGAGAGCAAACAGCAGGAAGACAAATATCAGGCCAGTCATCCAAACCTCAGGAAACTGGAAACATCTGGTAAACACACACACACACACAACAACAACAACAACAACACCACACACACACACACAATTTCTTTCTTTGAGAGCAAGTATCACCTACTGGTGGGATTCAGTTTAACTCCAAAAAATGCTGAGTTGTATTTTAACCCAACATTGGGTCAAACATGGTCAAACCAGACATTTGGTGAGATATATAAAAAATTCATTTAAATTGCACAGCAGTTGGATTCATCCATATTTGACCCAATGTTGGGTTACGACAGTCCAGTATTTGTTTTAGAATATTTCAAAGCACATCAATTGACGTCTGCTGTTCAGAATGGTATAAATGCAAAGAAAAACACATAAGAACATTTTTACAAACACCAATTTTTTTTATTTGAGAATTTGGTTAATCATACAGGCCACTGAGAGACTCTTGACGACTATCACCTTTCTTTTTGTTATACTATTTTGTTTTTAAAACTGATCTGAGATCAGGTATAGACACTGGTTCATGGGCACACAGAGATCAAATCATAGCAGCGAACCATAGAAACGTTTTTTCATACTCTTAATCTGCAAAAAAAAGCTTCACAAAGCAATGTTTGCAAATCATCAGTCATTAGAGTCTCCATTCACTTTCATATGTTATTTGCACAAGCATATTTCTCAGAATCCATAGATTGAACAAGCAAAAAAGAATAAAAACATGTATGAGAAATCATAAAAATGGTCTAAAGAATTAGTAAATGGGCATGTTTCTCCATTTCAGAGCAGGGCTAATAATTTTGCCCTCAACTGTATATATACATATTTAGAAAAGTACCAACATTAGATTGTATAAGCCATGATTATTCAGTTTCCTTTTTTCAGAATCAGCATAAGCTTTATTCGCCAGGGATTGTTTGAGGTTTACAGGTGATAAAGTAAACGAAATAATAATATAATAATAAAAATAATAATATAATAATAAAATATATTTTTTATAGTTATTTTTTAGGGGTTTTTAACCTTTAATGGATAGAATAGTGCAGAGAATTGACAGGAAATAGTTGGGAGCAGAGAGAAGGGAAGGGTCGGCAAAGGACCTCGAGCTGAGATTTGAACTCGGGTCGCCGTGAGCACCATGGTGCACATATGTCGGCGCACTTAACCAATATAAATATTAATATAAAACAATATGTGCATTGTTAACTGTTTTAACTGTATATGTAAGAAATACAAATATTTATTTTTAAAAATAAAAATGTACATAATAAGTGGCTTTTGTTAGGTTACAGAAACCATAAACATACTAATAGTACTGCATTTTTTATGACCATAAAACGCAAATGCAGAAAATCATTAGAATATTAAGGAGGACATTTTGTAAATTTTCAACCCTAAATACATTCATTCATTCATTCATTCATTTTCTTTTCGGCTTAGTCCCTTTGTTAATCCGGGGTCGCCACAGTGGAATGAACCGCCAACTTATCCAGCATATGTTCTACGCAGCGGATGCCCTTCCAGCTGCAACCCATCACTGGGAAACATCCATACACACTCATTCACACACATACACTGCGGACAATTTAGCTTACCCAATTCACCTATACAGCATGTCTTTGGACTTGTGGGGGAAACCGGAGCTCCCGGAGGAAACCCACGCGAACACGGGGAGAACATGCAAACTCCACACAGAAATGCCAACTGACCCAGCCGAGGCTCGAACCAGCAACCTTCTTGCTGTGAGGCGATTGTGCTACCCACTGCGCCACCGTGATGCACCCTAAATACATTAAAACTTAATTTTTGATGAATATTACGCATCACTAAGAGCTTAATTTGGACAACTTTAAAGATGATTTACAGTGCTCAGTATAAATGAGTACACCCCCCACAAATCTCTCATTTCAATTAATATTTTCTATAGGAAGCTTTACAATATTATATTTGTGCATATACATTAGTTTAGTCAGTACTAAAACCAAATCTGGAGCTAATCTAACAAAATAACTTACGATAATGGTTAAACAATTAGTTGCCCAAATTTATATGTTAGGGAAAAATATTAAATAACATTTTATAAAATAGCAAAAATCAAGAGAAACAAAATTGTTTTGTTGAAATGTTGAAGTTTGTACTTTTTTTTTGCAATATTTTGCATGAATTTAAATGTATTATCTTTCCATTTCTAAAGATGTTCTGTGACTAAAATATTATTGTAATAAATATATCTGTTTAATAAATCCGTTTTGTTCAAATGCACCAAAATATATTACTCGTATTCACTGAGAAATGGATAAAAATATTCATTTTCAAAATGGGGTGTACTCATATATGCTGAGCACTGTATATATATATATTTAAACTCTTAGATTCCTTATCGTCAACGTTTTTTCATTTGAGTTTGTTTATTTGACAGGGACATGCACAACAATACATTGACCTTAAAAAGGAAATATGTTTGGGGGAAAAAAAACGTTACAACTCAAAATATAGAGGCTCACTCTCAGTGGAAAGTAGGGCTGCAAGATATCGGACAAAAACTGACATTGCGATATTTAGTTTGTCTGCGATTTATATATTGCGATTATGAAAATAAATTCACAAGATGACTTATAACTCTATTAGGAATGAATTCATGATTTTATATTGATTGAGAATATTTTGTAGAGGAGTATCTGCATAAAATACAACTGAAAGGATACAAATACATGTTATGGTTTTCTGTGGAATCTAACAGTATTGAGAAACCACAATTCAATAATAATAGTATATAAATAAAATACAATGTATTAGTGTAGAGTCTTCATCGTATAAATAATTAAATACAATTATATTTATAATTATAACCGCTTGGTTTAAGTTTGCTTAAATGGGTGGTCCACTAGGATATCATATGTTAAACTTTAGTTGATGTGTAATGTAGATGTGTGAATATAAACAACATCTCTGAATGTAAGACGCTCAAAGTTCAATGCAAAGGGAGACATTGGCTTTTACAGAGTTAGCTTAGCAAAGCCTACAGCGAACGAAGTTTGGGGACTACAAAAAAATACATCCGGGTTAGTGAGATCACAAGGGCTTCAGGTTATGCGCATACACCACGTGTAGACACCCAGCGCAGCGAAGGGGCGTGGCCAGAGGTGCTGTAATGTTAAAGCAGAGAAAGCTAAAATTCCGTCCAAACGCTGCTATTTCCACAGAGATTCCTCTGTTTCTGTATTTGGGCTTCCAAAGGACACGACACAAAGAGAGAAGAGCTTACAATTTAATTTGAATTATGTTCCAGAGGATTATAAAAAATATATATCTAGCATTTGACAAAGGAGAGCTTCCAGAATCTCTCCCTGTTCAGTGCTGGATTCGGCTAAAAACTCCTCAAAGAAGGAGCAGCTCCAACCAGAATAGCAGAAGCTGTGGATTGTGAGCCACAACCTGCAAGTGTTTTTACTTGTTAAAATTGATCAATTACATGCACAGTTCCTAGCGTTAACGGTATGTTGTAGCAAGGACGTAAACAATGGGAAATGCTGTTTGGCACCGCTAACAATTTAGCTACAAATTCATATTTATCAGTCAAACCGCTGTAAACACCCACAATCCTCAGCAGCGCTGCAGTGTCTCTCTATGCAGCCGCTTTCAGTGTCTATGCGGACGCTTTCCCTGCATTCTACATATAAAATAACAAACTCGCAAAAGATATGTGAACGTTTCATATTACTTACACATGCTTATAACCCGAATATATATGAAAGACACTTGTCAGATGTTATTTTAGAGAGCAGGCGTGAGGTTCAGCTGTGTGCTCTTCATTTTCTCTCTGATTCAGGCAAAAACTGATAAGGCAAACAGCTACTCTGACTGACAGTAGCGCAAAAGCACATGCTTGTAGGGGCTTTTCCTGGTGACGTGGAGCCGATCCACGGATCACAGCACATTATGTTAGCTGACCAATCAGAGCCTCTTGAGGAAGAGCTAGGAAATATGACAGTCGTTTTCATGTTAGCTGAGTAGCTGTATATAATCAAAGTAAGATAGATGAAAAAATAACGTGACTTTCTACAAGTGAAGCATGAGCACACATTGCTTTGCATTTTATAAACACAACCAAGGCTTAAAAATACACTCTGGACCACCCCTTTAAATCTTACACGTGCAGTCACAGGTTAAAAACACATCCAAATGAAAATCTTTCAATCCATTTTGCGGGTAAACTTTGCGACGACCCCATAAATGACACGTGGTGCTGATCAACTATAATTCCAACTTGACATTGCTGATCCTGCGATTGATTATTGCCGATTCACACATGGCGATATCAATGCTAAGACGATATATTGTGCATCCCTAGTAGAAAGCTGATTTATAAATCTCAGTTTCCCAAAAAGTGATTACCCTTACGACTGGTGATCATTAATGTTTGTTTAAAAAGGATTCGGAGCTTCTGCATCTTCTCTGGATAACGGCTCGTCTGATCAGAACGGATTACCCAAAAACAAACAGCTACGAGCCGCTCATCAGCAGCTGGACATAAACCTGGGTGAGAAACACAAAAGCAGCTTCTCTCATACCTCCATCAGTGGAGTCTGGATGTGACGGTGTGTGTGTTTTTGTGTCCTCCAGATGAGATGTCTCTGGGTCTGGGCCGGCTGAAGAATCTGGGTTTGGGCCTGCAGACGGAGATCGACGAGCAGGACGTTTCTCTGGACGCTCTGCTCAATAAAGTTGACACCATGGACGGGAAGATCAGCTCCACCAACCGGCAGCTCAAAAACCTTAAATAGACTCAGAGTGTGATGTCACTTCCTGGAGGCGTGGTCGAGGTGATCATAATTGAAAACGTGTGCTCGTAAAACATTTCTCAAGTTCTCTCCAAGAGAAGAAAGAGTGTGTTGGACAGAGAACATTAAAACAAAATAAGAGACATGAAGATGAACATATAATGGTTTGAGGTGTGACAAAAAAAACATTATAGTAACAATTTTTATGCAAATATTGATTTTTTTAAAGGGATAGTTCACCCAAAAATGAACATTTACTCACTATTTACTCTCCCTCAAGCGTTTCAAAACCTTTATGAGTTTCTTTCTTCTGTTAAACACCAAAGAAGATATTTTGAAGAATGCTGAAAACCGGTAACCATTGACTTCAGGAAGTCAAAAGAAATACTATGGAAGTCAATGGTTACCGGTTTCCAGCTTTCTTCAAAATATATTCTTTAATGTTCAACAAAATAAAGAAACTCATAAAGGTTTGAAACAAGTAAAGAGTGATTAAATTATGAGATTTTTCATCTTTGTGTGAACTGTCCCTTTCAGAATATATGGTTACGTAAGACAAAAATATGGAGTGGGAAATTGAGCTTTGCCTTCATTAGTCACTAATTTACTTTAATTGTAAATAAGCTGGTTTAGGGATAAACTATTTATAAGCTTTGAGTTAAAAATGTTCTATAAATGAAGATATTATGAAGAATGTTGGAAAAGCAGCCATTGACTTCCATAGTCTGTTTTTCCCCCTCAACATTCTTCAGAATATCTTCTTTTGTGTTCAACAGAAGAAAGACATTGATAAAGGTTTTGAACCGCTTGTGAGTGAGTGAAATGTATATTTTTGGGTGAACTGCCCCTTTGTGCAAAATTGGGTTTAAAAATATATAATGTAAAATCTGCATTCATTTGACATTTTTATAATTGTTTATGTTTATTTTGTATGTTTTTTTTTCTGCTATTATGGTCCTGGTTATCAGATCACGAGAGACAAAGATATTGGTTTGCCTTAATTCATCCATCTCAACATTGCACTGAGTTATTGCATTTCACCCTGTGCTCAGATTTTATGTGTGTTAACGTTATAGTTCACCCTTAAATTACATTTTACTCAATCTCAAGTGATTTCAAACCTTCAAAGAAGATATTTTGAAGAATGCTGAAAACCGGTAACCATTGACTTCTATATTAGGAAGTCAAAAGAAATACTATGGAAGTCAATGGTTACCAGTTTTAAGCATTCTTCAAAATATCTTCTTTAAAGTTTAACAGAAGAAAAAACAGGTTTGAAACAAGTAAAGGGTAAGTAAATGATGACATTTTTGTGTGAACTGTCCCTTTAAGAATATATGGTTATTTCTACTGGAAATACAGTGAAGAGTGGGAAATTAAGTTTTGCCTTCATTAGTCACTAATTTACTCTAATTGTAAATAAGCTGGGCTAGGGATAAACTGTTTATAAGCTTTGAGTTAAAAATGTTACCTGTAAAAAATCTGACATGTGCACACCACGCTTATACCACTTTACAATCACTGCACTCCTTAAAGGGGCAGTTCACCCCAAAAATAAAATGCTGTCATCATTTACTAGTGTCTTTCTTCTGTTGAACTTAAAGGAATTAATTTTTTTATCCTACTATGGATGTCAATGTCTGTTTTTCCTCCTCAACATTCTTCAGAATAACTTCTTTTGTGTTCAACAGAAGAAAGACATTGATAAAGGTTTTGAACCACTTGTGAGTGAATGAAATGTATATTTATGGGTGAACTGCCCCTTTAACTGTGCAAAATTGGGTTTAAAAAAAAAAAATATATATATATATATAAAATGTGACATCTGCATTCATCAGACATTTATGCTAATTTTTCATGTTTTTTCTGCTAGTATGGTCCTGGTTATCAGATCACGAAAGACAAAGATATTGGTTTGCCTTCACTTTCACATTTAATCCATCTCAACATTGCACTGTGCCATTGCATTTCACCCTGTGCTCAGATTTTATGCTTGTTATAGTTCACCCTAAAATGAAATGTTATTGACCATTGTGTTTCCAAACCTTTATGAGTTTCTTTCTTCTGTTGAACACTAAAAAAGATATTTTGAAGAATGCTGAAAACCGGTAACCGTTGACTTCCATAGTAGGAAAAACAAATACTATAGAAGTCAAGGGTTACAGGTTTTCAACATTCTTCAAAATATCTTCTTTGGTGTTCAACAGATGAAAGAAACTCAAACAGGACGTGAAAGGAGAGTAAATGATGACATTTTTTATTTTTAGGTGAACTATAACTTTAATCATGCACTACTGTGAAGGAAAAAGCCATCAAACATCTACTAACCTTCAATGAAGTGACTGAGAGGAGTTATGTTTTGGGTTATTGTTTTAATGGGTCATCTGTTATTTTCTTTTTCAGGTTTATATATGAGGGTAGCTTTATATTATTTACCAGAAACATTGTACTATTGTTTCTGCATCATCTGAAACTCACTGTTCAAGCGTTGTCGTCCTATTCAAGGGTTATTGTCTGCTGAATGTGACACATGTGAACATGAATAAAATAAAAGGTTTTAATTTGTGTATATGTTTTGAGATGTTCATGTTACTCGCAGTATTGTGCAGCAAAAATACATTTCTTCGGGTTTTAGTCTTGTTTATAGTCGAAATATCTAAAAAATTATGAAATCAAGAAGCATTTTTTAGACAAGTACTAAAAAATATTGTTTTGTTTCCAGAAATAATAAGTCATAATTAAGTGAATTATTACTTAAAACAAGAAAAATAATCTTGTTTTCGGTTTGAAGTGCACCAATTTAGGAATTTAAGACTTTCTGCTGTAATTTAAGACCTTTTCTGAGCCTTAATTGTGTGTAAAGGCTCTAAATAATATCCATGGCAATGGGTTGCAACGAGCATTGTATATCTTTTATGCATTATATCTCATATGCATCAAATGCAATATAACAGATCATTATTATAAAAGTCATTCATATATTTTCCTACGGCTTAGTCCCTTTATTAATCAGGGATCACCACAGCGGAATGAACTGCCAACTTATCTAGCATATATTTACACAGCGGATGCCCTTCCATTCCCCTATAGCGCATGTGTTTGGACTGTGGGGGAAACCGGAGCACCCGGAGGAAACCCACGTCAACACGAGGAGAACATGCAAACTCCACACAGAAATGCCAACTGAACCCGCCGGGGCTCGAACCAACGACCTTCTTGCTGTGAAGTGACAGTGCTAACCACTGAGCCACCGTGTCGCCCCTATAAAAGTCATTATTTTTGTTAATAATTTGAGACATTAGAGACATTGTCAAGGTTTCCATTTTCTAATAATAAAAAATAAATTACATTTTGGTATGGATTTCGCAGATGTTTATGAATAAAACACTAAAACGCTGGGTTGTATTAAATTCATGTTGCGTCAAATATGGACAAACCCTACAGTTTGGCTAAAAAATATCACAAATTTTTATTTATTTGACCAAGCGTTGGTTTAATACAACCCAGCATGCTTTAGAGTAAATATTTATATTGCAAAATGTAAGAGTTAACATATTCAATCGTTTTTCTTTTGTGTGAAATTTGTACCTGCACCTTGTATGATCCTTAAATGTATTAAAGAACAAAACGACAAGAAGATAATACTCAAATCAACTCAAAATTATTATTAGTATTCTTATGTTTGGGTTTTGTTTTGCACTTCTCACTCCAAGCTAAAATCAAAGTGTTGTTGTACTTACAACCTCAGTCCTCTAGATGGCGGTATAACACACATCTTGAGTAACCGTTAAAATAGGGTTTACTGCTGAGACCATAAACTAATTAAGCGTACATTTATCACCAGTAGAAAAACAGGTAATCGCTTCACCCAAAATATCAGGTAAATGTTCTCGAAAGGCGTTTAGTTGACAAATGAAAGGGTGAAGATCCTCCATTATCATTCTTTCGCTCGTGCACACCTGCGCGCGCGCCCAAGGCTCTCATTAACGGTTGGCGGTAGCAGCTGGTTTGCGCGGGAGAAAATGACGGACGGCTGTTTTCACTCAGGTACGTCGTGTGCTTTGACAATCTGTGGTTTATTATGTAATCAGTTTACTCGTTAAGTCACAGTAAAGCTTGCAGAGCTCGGGATGGGGTTGTGGGAAGAATGTTTGCAGTCTGAAAGGGAAAAAATACACGTGAGAGGAAAAAGTTTATCTGTCACTGCTGAAGCGGCGACGCCCAGTGTTCCTGTTCTGGCTGGACGAGTGAAAATATTGTTGTTGTTTTCAGAAATGAGTCGAAATTAAGAGGATTTT
>CAIGQV010016716.1:3908460-3950960 GCA_903798115.1 Danio jaintianensis | reverse complement strand
TAAAATCTGATTTCTTGAAAAAACAGCGATCTTCACTGCCTGGCTGAGATGCGATATAAAGTGGGTATCAGGCCAAACAAGAAGCCCTGCATTAAATTATATTTTTCCGCGCCATGTCTTTAAAATATGGAAATTAATTTTTACTCCAGTATTTTCAATAGAGATTCTGCGCTAGCCTGTCGCTAATGATGGCGCCTGCGTTTAAACATCTTTCAACGTCTTTCGTCTCTTTTTACGCTTAACCAAATGGATGCTTAAGTCTATTTAACTGACTATATTTGAATTACATCACAACATCGATGCTGTAAAAGGAACCTTATGAAATTGAAAATAGTCACATAAAGCTCTCACCGGAAGTTCATCATTGGCTGAAAAACACTAGCTGTGCATATAGTCCATTAGCCAGAGATCAGTTATCAAGATTAAAAGATCCAGGATCTGTCAAACCATCTTAGATCATTTAAGCAAGGTACGAAGAACAGACCCCTGGGCTATATCTTTGAGAACTGAGAAATAAGTACCCCCGACTAAGTGTTCTTGCAGTTTTTGTTTTCACAAATCCACTAGAGGGTGCTGTGTAGATTTTAGATAATCATTTTTGATAATACGTTACAGGGGCATGTATTCTTATATGTGCCATTTCTCCTAAATCCACCAGAGGCCGCTCGCTGTGTACGTTTCTGCAAATATTAACGTCTTTCTTGCGCACATCCGTGAGAGAAGCAAGCCGGCCTGTTGTTAGGGCTGCACAATATATCGTTTCAGCCAGGGGCGGACTGGCCATAAGGAGCACTGGTACACTACTGGGATACTGATCGGTTTGACAGGGATGATAGGTTATCACCGTAAACTATTTTATTCCTTTTTCTAATTCTGGCACATATTTTGCATACAGTTTCTATCATAGAACCATTATTATTTTTTATATTTATTTTTTAATTGATTTCTTGAAAATTGCAAGACAATACCTTCCATGCAGGAAAAACAGCAGGATAAGTAAATGATGACTCAATCTGTCCCATTATTTCTGAATTATACACTAAAACAAACACCTTATCTGCTCTGACACACCCTCCGGAGCCCGTTTTTCAATGACCTCACCGGTGAGCTAATCCAATCACTGAGCTCATCTGTTGTCTTTTCAGTGATGTCACTATGCATATTTTTATTATTACTAATGGGCTTTTTCTATTTCCATCATATGTTGACATTAGAGAAAAGAAAGTTATGGGGAAAGGGTTTTTTCATGAGAGACCAGATCTGAACCGGTTCCTGTGAGCAGTGAACAAAGCAGCACTTTAATGTCAAATACACACAATCTAAACCACCGACAAATACTGGATTTTAATTAAAAAAAACTGAATAATCCAGAATCCTCAACAGAATGCACTAGCAATGTTTCAGTTAAAACAGCTTGCAGCATACTACTTACACTATTTATACTACAAAATGATGGAGAATAGTGAATAAGTATGTGATTTGGGATCACTTACACGCTACTAAATAGTTTTGTGTTGCACCAATAACCTTAGTTTAAATGCAACTAAGTTCCAGCTAAATATATATACACGTAAGCCTCGGCCCATTAATAATTTATAAAAGAGATGACAGCAAGATTAGTTTATGCTAGCTGTGTTTTAATTTTAAGGATGCATCCTTTGAAGGCATGGACATATGATTAGAAGTTGTCCTGTTTAATTTATTTATTCCTGACCAAAAAAAGACACGAGTTCCACAAGACACACACTAAAATATCATTCAGATGTGTCAAAAATATCATTATGAATATTAAGGACAATAATCATTTGATTTAAAAAACAAATGATCACAATCTGGCCTCTAAAACACTGGTCATCTGAAAATATTTATAGTTTTCATCATTTTAAACGTAATAAAACATAGTATGATCATGTAGTTTAATTAGTACTAGGGCTGCACAATATATCGTTTCAGCATCAATATCGCAATGTGTGTGCCCGCAAATAGTCACATCGCAGGATATGCCATGTTGAGTTGGGATTATAGTTGATCAGCACCACAGTTGTGAATACATGAGATTTGTAGAGTTACTGCAAAGAATAATCATAACAGAGTAAAAATTTGCATCATTTGCATGTGTTGAAGAATAGTTTTACTAAATTATTACAATAAAGACTATACAGCATTATTTTATTTACATTTTAGCATTCATTTTCGGCACCTGAATACGGTTTGACTCATAAAGCACTGTTTATTGGACTTTTTTTGTTGCTCTACTGTAACTATTTTTGCTTGCAATTTGTTTATTATTTTTTATACCTGATTCACACCCTTACAAAATCACCCAGATCAATCGAAATGAATGATTCAACTCCAAATAGAGCTGTTCAAGTCGTCTGGTGAAATTGTATTCATATCGCAATATACATTCACTGGCCACTTTATTAGGTACACCACACTAGTACCGGGTTGGACCCCCTTTTGCCTTCAGAACTGCCTTAATCCTTCGTGGCATAGATTCAACAAGGTACTGGAAATATTCCTCAGAGAATTTGGTCCATATTGACATGATAGCATCACACAGTTGCTGCAGATTTGTCGGCTGCACATCCATGATGCGAATCTCCCGTTCCACCACATCCCAAAGATGCTCTATTGGATTGAGATCTGGTAAAATTCTGACCCGACCATCCGAATGTGGCAGCAGAAATCGAGACTCATCAGACTAGGCATCGTTTTCCAATCTTCTATTGTCCAATTTTGGTGAGCCTGTGTGAATTGTAGCCTCAGTTTCCTGTTCTTAGCTGACAGGAGTGGCACCCGGTGTGGTCTTCTGCTGCTGTAGCCCATCCGGCTCAAGGTTGGACGTGTTGTGCGTTCAGAGATGCTTTTCTGCAGACCTCGGTTGTAACGAGTGGTTATTTGAGTTACTGTTGCCTTTCTATCAGCTGGAACCAGTCTGGCCATTCTCCTCTGACCTCTGGCATCAAAAAGGCATTTGCGCCCACAGAACTGCCGCTCACTGGATATTTTGTCTTTTTCAGACCATTCTCTGTAAACCCTAGAGATGGTTGTGCGTGAAAATCCCAGTAGATCAGCA
Organism: Danio jaintianensis; assembly: GCA_903798115.1. Taxonomy (NCBI): domain Eukaryota; kingdom Metazoa; phylum Chordata; class Actinopteri; order Cypriniformes; family Danionidae; genus Danio; species Danio jaintianensis. Next base: position 3,947,881 of record CAIGQV010016716.1, on the reverse strand, counting down.
GTTTCTGAAATACTCAGACCAGCCCGTCTGGCACCAACAACCATGCCATGTTTAAAGTCACTTAAATCACCTTTCTTCCCCATTCTGATGCACGCTTTGAACTGCAGCAGATCATCTTGACCATGTCTACATGCCTAAATGCATTGAGTTGCTGCCATGTGATTGGCTGATTAGAAATTTGCATGAACGAGCAGTTAAACAGGTGTACCTAATAAAATGCCAGGTAAGTGTATATCACAGAAAAACAAAATATCGCAATGTCGGATTTTTCCAATATCGTGCAGCCCTAATTAGTAAAGCTCAATATAAGCACGTCGGTTCACTTGTTGCATAAAATATGTGTAAAGATGACGATGGAACATTATCTCATCCATGTTTTGATATTTTATTTTCTAAAAACATTATTTGAAACATTAAAATAGACACTAGCATTTAATATACTTGTATATGTACATAAAATCTTTTTGTTTTGTGGTTCAAATCAATGACAGTAAAGCATGTGGTTCATTATACGTAATAATTGCATTATTTTTAATCAGTTAAAGTAAATACATATTTTTTTGTAAATACATTCATAAAAATTAAGGCATTTGAATAGGAGTTTAAAAGTTTTAATAAGCAGAAATTTAGTCACGAGCATTTTAACCGTGGATCACACTTTACAATAAGGTTGCATTCATTATTGTGTTTACTAACATGAACTGAGAATGAACACTACTAGTACAGTATTTAAAATCCAAACATTAGTTAATGCACTGTGAGTTAACAAGAACTTTGTCATAAAACGATGAATAAATACTGTTATAAATGTATTGTTTAATTTTTTACTTCATGTTAGTAAACACAATAACTCTTATTGTAAAGTGTTACCGACTGATGCATGGAAAGCAGTGCACAATGTAGTGTAACTGTGTTGGATGCTCATTCAGATACATTCCACCCTGCAAACCGAACGTCGAGTGTGTGAAAACACATAATTACCTGAATCTTAAGTATACTGTACTTAGCATTCTGCTGAGCAAGCATGCCAAAAATGCCACAAAATATATATGTAGTGAGTGAAGTATGTGTGCAGACGGGTGAGCGTAAACACAACTAAAAGGCTTTGATGTGTAATGAGCACATGATAAAAACCCAGTACAGCTCAGTGACGCCAGTGAGCGTGTTAGTGAAACAACTCCTCAAGGGGGAGGAAGTATTAAAGCATCAGAAGCAAAATACAGATTATTTTTAAATATAATATGCAATGGCAATGCATTTCTGTATTTAAATTTGCTTAGTCCCTGCTATATCAAGGGTCACCACAGTGGAATAAACCACCAATTACACTGGCATACGTTGATTTAATTTACATTTGCCATTTCCAAACCACACTTTTAATATGTGAATTGCATACAGTACTAATGTTAACTTTATTGACCTTACACTGTGTCCTAACAACACGTGACGCAGCACAGCGATGCAATAAAAGCTACTGACTGATCTTTACGGCTTTGAAACGCTCCAGTGTCCCTGTATCTGTGGTTAGTGGTTACACTCAGTAAACAGCGGTGAATTCAGTGAACTGATGACAGTCATTTCTGTTGAGCACGTGAACACAATGGCAAATCAGCGATGTTTAAGAACGTGCTCAACAGCGCTCAAATGTTAGCGGGAAATGGACGTTTTAAAAATTTCAGTACCGATTGGTACAGAATTCCAGTATTGTGACAACACTACGTCATATACTATTATGACAAAGATCACCTCAGGTACAAATTATGTGCTTTATTCGGTGTTAAATGCTCCCAATGTGAGTTTAAATACCATTTTATGTAATATTTATAGAGGTGTGAACCTACACTGGTCTCATGGTTCGGTTATGATTATCATGCCATCAATTCGGTTCAATTCGATATCTCGATGCATCACGGTGCATTGACGATGCTTTCCATACACAATTTTATATTTTACTTCACGGCACAAGAATTCTTGTATTGAACTATATAACTTATAAATACATTTTCTGTGTATTTGTAATATAATTTTGTCCTTTAATACAAGCAGTCCGATATATGAACTGTACTTTAATATTACCTGCTCAAAGAAAACACTCTTTTTGAATGTATCAAACAAAACTGAAGTACATGCACAGAACAACATGAGCATTAATAGCAAATAAACAAATGTAAATATTATCCGGCTTGCTTTTTGAGCGTTGTCGAGAGAGTTGTTAAACGCCTATGATTGGTTAGTGCTCAACACAAAGGGCTGCGATTGGCTTTAACGCTCTGGCGCTGTTCACCGATGAGTGACACTGATAAACGGCACCGGCGATCACAGCTGATCTATGATAGACGCAGTGGAGAAACTCGCTCTGCAGACACGCCGAGAGGAGAGGAAACTTGTGTTTTTTTAAGTAGTTTGGAGTGTTTTAATTACTCGCGCTCGCCTCCCTCACCATAGTAAGCTACCGCATTATATCGCATATGAGACAAATGACGTCAGTACGTAGGTTAGGATCTATTACTGAACCGATACCGAATTGTCCGCGTCTGCATCGCGCTGCATCCCGAAAAAATTAATTTTGACACCCCTAAATATTTATTCACTTTCATTGATTTTTTGATGTTAAAAACAGCTGCTTGATGTTGCAAACTGATATTTTCTTATTATTTCTTATTATTATTATTTGATATTCTTATTATTTTAGTGTTCAAAAATAGTTTAGCAAAAAGAATAAATTAAATGTCTTTTTGATGTGTCGACACTTTTTTAAAACTTTAATTTAGCAACTTATAAAGCGTGAACATCAGTATGTAATTTACATATTAAAACTGTTGTTGGAAATGGCAAATGTAAATTACATCATTTCATTTTTATTTTGCACCAAACTTTACATATGTGATGGAAAATGTTAATTTAAAAACAGAAATGCTTTGCCAATTAACATATTTCATTTTCATTCTGCATATTAGATTTTAAAATTAATTTAGCAAACTCATTCACACTCTTATGCCAATTGAACAAACAATAAAAAGAAAGAAAGAATGGAGATCTATGACTGTTTAATGTGTGATGGGAAACAAAGAAGAACATCGCAAATAATAATAAAAAGCAATAAAATCATACAAAAGCATCAATAAAACTCTAATATTATTGACTAATATTAGAAACTCAATTGAAATCTAGAAAGAATTTGTTTGGTGCAGTCCTGATGTTATATATTACAATCAGGAATCCTGTAATAATAAATAAATTGCTAATTTATTTTAATAAAATAAAAATTATTTTATGGAAATAAGATATATGGCAAGCAGCTAAAAGAAATGATTTATACTGTCATCAGCTGTACCCACGTAAAAAAAAAAAAATAGTAAATACTATATTATTTTTAAACCATACTATAGTAAAGTGTATTATACTGTATATATTACAATATTTACGATTTTTTGTTAATGAATACTACAGCATGATGCAGTATTAAGGGTGCAGTATGTAAGTTTGACACCCAGTGGTTGAAGTAGGTATTGCATTCCTTTATTAAAACACATGCAAGCGCAGAATGCCAGATTGACGACATCAACAGAAGTTTGCCTGACTATCGAGTCTAAAGGCTGATTTAAGGCTGATTTGAGTCATGTTCTAACTAAAAGCAACGGCACCCGATAGAAGGAATATTTTCCATATTAAAAGGATTTTTTGTCCTAACCAACACCTGAAATGTATATATTAGAAACGGCTTCTATTTCTCTCAGGTGAACAACAGAAAACTGACAATGATCACCTCAGGTACACCTCATGTGCTTTATTCAGAGTTAAATGCTAATAATGTGAGTTTGAATGCCATTTTACATGACATTTATTGCCGTACTACTGAAAGCAGCAGCAGATAGAAAATCTTAAAAATAAAATAAACAGTTTGAAACTGAATTTTAGAACTGTGACTCAAAACCAACACGTATCAGTGATTCAGCATCTATATTTAATAATGTTAAAGAGGTTTAATTTGTATTAATTAGATCATAAACCTTACTATTTATTTGGAGTGCAGTGAGTGCACTATTCTGTGCTTCTGAATGGCTGTATTTTAATTTCTGTCGTGTTTCGTCTGGTGCAAACAGCCAAACTGCTCATCACTGCAAATCTCGTCACGTAGCGTGCTGTTAGGACACGGGGTTACAATGTAACCTGCTCACCTAATGTTTGCGCTTGTAATATTTATATTATTTGCTAATTAATAACCTCATGTGGAACTCTGAATCTGTCTCATTTCTGAGTCTGCTACTGTCCACCGGAGGTCGCATTTCGGTCACTGATGCACACTGACTGAATGAATGAAATACGCGGTTTTCCATCAAGGCTAAACTGGCATTGGGCGTGTTAAAAGAACCAAAACAAAGACAGCCGTTCCTGCACTAACTCGCATTTTCAAAGCAGAATATCTGACTTCAGCATTGTTTATCGGATAAACAAGTATGCTCACTTAGCATGTTTCTGAAATATCTGCAAACATATTATGGTATTTTTATGCTTTAGAAGAGTCAAAAACTTACATACAGCATACTCTAACTGTAGTGAACTGATAAACTGTAGTAAATACTGTAGTATACTTTAGTTTTTACTACAGTAAACTGTGGTGTATCACATATATGTATAGAATAGCAACTATAGAATCACCACAACAGTTTATTTAAGTACATTACTTTACTATAGAATGGTTTACAATTAACTACTACAGTATTTTTGTCCTTGCGGGGTGATAATTTAACCACAATTTAGGCTGATTAGCTTTTACACTATAATAGCAAACACCAGAAACTGTGTTCCATTTTTTAAGAAGAATCGAGTGTGGTTTCTGAAACTTTCAAACCACAAGTGAAAGTTCATAGTATTCAGATCAGGACACTCGGAAAAACTCATAAAGATAAAAGTTCTTGAGAAATCGAAATACTACCAAAACATTCACATACATTAGCTTGACTCGTGCATTTACAAACAGGTTTTGCATTTAAAAACACACAAAACAGACACACAGGCATTACATTCAAACATATATAAATACAGTACATATGAATCAGAAGACAGACGAGAGAGTAGAAGAAGTGTAATATAAGGCATCTGAAACGGGTGCAGGTGCATTGTGGAGGTAGACAGCAGAGAAAAGCAGTTGTTTTGGTGGAGAAACAGATAAAGTGACAGGTATACTGGGGCGTCATTGCTTAACCTTTGATGGAGAGAATTTGGCTTCAAAAGGAGGAGGCTCTTGAGAACTCCTGTGGAATAAATTGTCCCTCAAAATGAGCTTTTAGAGATTGGTTCAGACGAAAATCACAGAGTACGATGGACACCGGCAGTTCTCAGTGAGTGACTCTCGAACCCACGACCCAGAGCAGCCCGGTGCCTGAGCAGCGGCCCAGAAGGTTCTAGAGGGAGAAAAATATTCAAATCAACATGAAACCAAAGGCAATGACTTGTATAGTTTTGAATGGGACAAAGTGTAATGGATATAGCGTTCTATTTGATCAATCTTTTACTTTTACTTGCTAAATATCACATCCATAAATGCAAATTCTCCAATAATAAACCACTTTTAAGGTATTCATAAAAGAACTGCAACAATATTTTGAAACACTCTCTGGTTCAGGAAACACTAAGGCTAGGAAAACATTATCTCGTCGTGCCCTGTTTAAAATTCCCCTGTAACATCAGTACTTTATTTTGAACTACTTACACTCTTTGTATCTTATTTTTATTTTATGCTATGTATATTTCTTGTTTGTCTCTTTGTTACGTGCTTGTGCCCTGTTTTTTTCTCTCTCTCTGTCTCTCCCTCGCTCTATTCTCCCGTGTCTGCTTTCATTTTTCCAGGTCCGGTCATTAGTCAATCCACCTGTCAATCATTCCCTCCTCGGTGACGTCACTCTTACGTCATGTCCAATAGGCCAAGAACACCCTGCATAAAAGAGCATGCGAGACCACTCACCAGTCTCTGTTGTACGTCTGCTTATGTGCACTGCGTTGCGTTTAGAGAAAAATCCTGTCTGTGTATTCTGTTGTTGCCCGTTTCTGTGTGTTCACGTAATCCGTCCGCCATTCATAACAAACAAGTTCCATTTCTCAATTTCATTCATTTGTCCCGTTGTTTACAAGGCTTGGACGAAGCGGACTGGTAAGAAGGTCACGTGACATACATTTTGGAACACGTACATTAGGTTAGGGGCGAGCGCCACCCTTTGTACTTTTGGATAGATAGAGTAGTATAGTTAGGATACGTGGAAGACCTCTTCATGTGTTTATTTATTTTGCTTTCATTTAGTTAGTTTCTGGGGAGTTAGACATTGTTTGGGTTTTGTTCTTTAGCGCCGTCCACGTCCCTTCTGCCAGCTCTCTTCTCCCTCCCTTTGTGTTTGTCCCAACCATACTGTATATATAGTAAATAGTATATTTATAGTATATTTAGTAATAGTATAAAGGGGCATAATAGGCACCCTTTAATATCAGTTTAGATGCATGTACCTGATGTTCTGCAGCCCGTCTCCACGACAGCGATTATCAGTCGCCATGGCATCGCTTTGACACTCAACACATACGGAGCGCTCACGAATCAAACCTGCACTCCACGGTCTCACCTTACATGCAGCACTCGCCTGCTTCACACGCATCTGCACACAATAACTGCAGACAGAGACAGAGAGACAGGTTAAATACAGCATCTGCACACAATAACTGCAGACAGAGAGAGAGAGAGAGAGAGAGGTTAAATACAGCATCTGCACACTCCATTAAAGCCAGTATTCTCTGAAAAACTTGACAAAATTGCCAATAACTTTCAATTCAAGTTTATTTGTACAGCACTTTTTACAATAAATATTGTTCCAAAGCAGCTTTACAAAAGTAGCACATTATTGCATTAGAATCAAATTGAGTTAAAGTTACAATCAAATATAAGTTATTGTATATAAACATTTATCCTGCAGTTTTATAGCATATAGGGGATGTCTGTGTGGACATGTTTAATGAAGTATATTTATTTATTTATTGTGTATTAAGTGTATGTGTTGTCCTCGATGGTTGGCGTCATCTCTTCATATACAATAACATATAATATGAGCAAAGACATTGGTTTGCTCATTCCATAAAAGCATACTTAAATGGAACGTCAATATACTCGCTATTTACTCCCAGGCTTCATGAGTTTCTTTTTCTTCAAGGTAAGATATTTTGAAGAATGGATCTCAATGGTTACCAGTTTCCAACATAGGGAAAAAATACTATGGAAGTCAATGGTTACCGGCTTTCAACATTCTTCAATATATGTTATTTTGTGTTCAATTAGAGGTGGGCGTTGGGCGATACGCAAAAATATATAGCAATTTTTTAAGAAAAATTATGATTCGCAATTTTATCACAATTCTTTGCGATGATGTTTTTACTATTCTAGGTTGTGTGGGCAGTACAGCCAAACTAATTAATAAATTTTAAAAACAAAGCCATCCAACATAACAAAATATCAATTAAAAAAACAATGGCAGACAAGACAAAAATCTGTCATATTTTTTAATGCTAAAGATAAAACAAAGAACAAAGCGGTGGTTTATTTTTCAGATACATTAGTAATATAGTTTTTGGCAGCAGCATTTAAGTAATTGGTCACACTTTACAATAAGGTTATTATTTTATGTTGTAGTTATTGTATTTACTACATGAACTAATAATGAACATTAATTCTACAGCATTTATTAATTAAAATACAAATTCATGCTTGTTAACATTAGTTAATGCACTGTGAGTTAACATGAACTAACAATGAATATATACTGCAATAAATGAATAGTTCATTGTTTGTTCATGTTAGTAAATACATTAACTAATTACTAATTACACCCTTATTGTAAAGTGTTACCAAGAAACTGAATGGAAAAAAAATTGTTGTTTTGCTGTTTTATTAGTATTAAAAAGATAGTTGACCCAAAAATGTAAACTCTGGACTTCTTTTACATCCACATTTTAGCAAAGTAGAATAAAAACAAAAACTATTTATAATAAAATATGCTCTTCAATTGCGAAAGACCGTTTCCACTCAATAATAATTCCTTTGTGCATGCACGTGTGTTGCAGTCAAGGTTAAAGATCAGTCCTCCTACACTGGATTTAATTAGTCTGATTGTGTTATGCCTGTGTTTTCCTCCTTCATGGTCTGCATGTCATCCTGGTCTTCTTTCTCACACACATGAAACCATACACCTGTGATTAATGAAAGGGTGTTCTGGGATTTCCTGTGTGTGCGGCTGGGAAGGAACCTTGGATAGTCGTTTAATCTCAGTTCATTTGAGCCTGCACCTGCCATTTCATTCCTACGATCCTGTTTAACTCCTCATTACTGATCACACACACACACACACACACATCGTGTTCATTGTCCTGTGTTCAAAGCGCACACTAATACGATTTCCTGGCCCCAATCATTGCATCAAACTACAAAAAAAAAATTACCGCTTGTGTGAAGTGTTTGTAATGTAGAGTGTATGGGGTAGGACAGCAAATCTTCTGGCTGCCGTTATCAGTCTCACACTATTGTTTTCCTTTTTCTGAAAGTCTTGATAACGCCATCGTGGAGTTTTTATTTCATTATTTCAGCAAATAGAATTGTAAAAGAATGATTTGTTGTACTCTCCCATTCACTGCGCTCTGAGTTTACCAACTATGACGCCTTCTGCTGCTTAGAAACACGGAAATGTTAAAAGCCTCCATAAGCAGTGCCAGAAATCACATTTAGAAGTTTAATGCATTCAATCTGTCCCATCATTAGGCGATGGTTTTAACACTTCGGCTATAACACCTTTAGTGCCTCAGTGACTAAGCATTGCTATGGGACTAATAATAATCCCTAACAAAACCTTCTCCACTGCCCTTTAAACCCTTTAAATTTCACAACATCTTGGCTCTTTTCCTAATTATTTAGGGGTGAAGGCAGAACATATGCTTTCTTTGGGAACTGAAAATTTAGCATGGAAGGCTAAGACATGAACGAATAAAGCCTCATTTACACTACAAGCGACTCGCAGTGGCAAAGCGACAAGCGACCGTTCATTTAAATGGAGAGTGAGCGACTTCCGGCAACCTCCGTCAACGCGAGCGACAGCGACCAGGTGGGCGTGTCGAGCGACGCAAAAAAAGTTGAGAATCCTTCAACTTTATGTAAATGAAGAGCGGCTTTCTTGAGCGACAGCCAATAGGAGCCCTAGTAGAACTCACGTGATCCTCTCTCAGCTCGCTCAGAGGCCGGTTGTATTCTCTGTGCTGTATAGACCTACACAGACCTGCAGATCGCCACCCAGAGCGACAGGCAGCTACAAAGTTGCTGCAAGTGTGAATGAGGCATTAATGATCATTTTCTCTTTCTTAGAGCATTCTACTGACTTGTTTGTACTGTGATCAACATTTGGGCTTGTTTTAAACATGTTAATGATATTTTGGGCAAAATGAACAAAATGAGCTAAACGACTCGAAAAAAGATTCTTTCGTCTTGCTGAATGAGTCTCAAAGGTCTGAGTTGGTCAAATGATCTGAACTTTTCATCAGTAGTATGTATGTATTGATAATATTACTCTTTCATTCATTCATTTTCTTTTCAGCTTAGTCCCTTTATTAATCTGGGGTCGCCACAGCGGAATGAACCGCCAACTTATCCAGCATATGTTTTACACAGCGGATGCCGTTCAAGCTGCAACCCAGTACTGGGAAACACCCATACACACTCATTCACACACATACACTACGGCCAATTTAGCCTACCCAATTCACCTATAGCGCATGTGTTTGGACTGTGGGGGAAACCGGAGCACCCGGAGGAAACCCACGCCAACACGGGGAGAACATGCAAACTCCACACAGAAATGCCAACTGACCCAGCCGAGGCTCGAACCAGAGACCTTCTTGCTGTGAGGCGATCGTGCTACCCACTGTGCTATTTAGTATCAAAAAATGTAGGGCTGGGTCTTTGTTGTTTGTTTCAGTTGTTGATTGGATGCTGAGATGTGGGCATGGTATTTACAGAAGAGGTGGGGCTAAATGTGAGCTTGCAGAGGCGGAGTTTATGCAAAATAAATGAACAAGTCAGGCTGAAGTTTTTCCTAAAAAATATTATATTTTGATTTTAAAAAATCTAAAATAATTTGTTAGAAAAATTACATATAATACATGTATATTAATAAATTATATAATTATAAATAAATAATACATTAATCACTTACATATTAATTCCTATAACATGCATTTATGGATTTAAATTTTATGCTGACTTTTAAGACATATACATCAACCCATATATACAAACTATATTCATCCTCTAATTAGTTAGTCCAAGTTTTACATTTAGTTTTCCAAGTATATAGTCCTAGTGGGGCGACACGGTGGCTCAGTGGTTAACACTGTGGCCTCACAGCAAGAAGGCCACTGGTTTGAGTCCCGGCTGGGTCAGTTGGCATTTCTGTGTGGAGTTTGCATGTTCTCCCTGTGTTGGCGTGGGTTTCCTCCGGGTGCTCCGGTTTCCCCCACAGTCCAAACACATGCGCTATAGGGGAATTGATTAACTAAATTGGCCGTAGTGTATGAGTGTGTGTGTGTGTGTGTGTGTGTGTGTGTGTGTGTGAGAATGAGTGTGTATGGGTGTTTCCCAGTGATGGGTTGCAGCTAGAAGGACATCCGCTGTGTAAAACATATGCTGGAATAGTTGGCGGTTCATTCCCCTGTGGTGACCCCTGATAAATAAAGGGACTAAGCCGAAGGAAAATGAATGAATGAATAATCCTAGTGCAGTATTATACTCCTCCTCTTCTAGTTGTGAGGGTCACTGTAAGTCTAGACAACACTGCTGATGTTTAGACTCCCAGTGCAAGGCCTTCATTCACAGGAATGTGTTTGCATTATCTGCTAATGTACCATTTTTGTCCTTTTTCTGTTGTTGCTTTACTTCTGCTTTCTAAAACGTTCGCTCTCACCTCTTCTTCTCCTCCTTCATAAGCATATGCGGCCGTCTCCAAGGGTCCTTAAAGTTCCGCTTGAATGAGTCAGGCAGGATTTTGGCCACCTCTAAAGAGGAGGAAGAGATCAAGATAATGAAAGAGAGCAAATTAACCTCCTCCAGAGACAAAGCACAGTGCCAAAAAAAAAACAACACACACACATGCACAGGGACAGCTTCAGCAGTGTTCAGCAGTCTGGCATCGTGTACTACTAAGGCTATTTTTAAACTTGAATACACTATCTCTCAGTATTGCATTAAACATGCCATTTTTATGATTTAGAGAGACATTTATTGCAATTACATTTCATTGTTCTAATGCAACATTATTGATATGAAGTGCAAAGACATTAAAACACAATGTAAAATTATAATGTGGAAAAAAATGTATATCTATATTTACCAATTTATATTTTTGTATGCAGTCAAACATCTTGCTATGAGATCTGCGCTGAAATAATAATGCAGCTGCACTAGTAAAATCATCTCGTGAAGCCTCTGAAGGTGGAATGATTTACTGTTATAATGCAATACTGATGGGGGAATTCAGCTGACATTTGACTCTATAAATAAACACACATTTTTCATTCCCTCTTCGTCTTTGTCCTGGATCACACACACACACACACACACACACACACACATGCAGTTGTTTCAATGATTGCATGCACACTATCAATACAAAGTTAAGGGTTATGATTCTGCTTATTCTATAATAAACTCATTGGGAGTTTTTAAGCACAGGCTATAATGAGGATGTTGGAAACATATCTTATTTGCAGTTTGTAACAAAGCTGTTCTTTAAATGTAAACAGTCTAAAAAGTCGTTTAAAAAAAAGTGTATGATAAATAAGGATATTGTCTCTCAAAAGAAAGAGTCGGCGCTGAATTGCATTAACGACTGATTATATTTTGTTTTTGAATCTTTTCCCTGCTTCTGATCTACATCAACATGATCAAAATATCTCATTTGCATAAACTCCGCCTCCCATGACATACACTCTGAAATGGGCATTTCCTTTGACACAAAAAGGCCAATCAAAACCAACTTCGCCTGCTGACCAATCAGAGCAGAGTTAGATTATGGAAGGGGGAGGGGCTTACATACAAAGCCCTGTATTTATTCAAATGAACTGTACTGAAATCATTGCAAAAGGACTGTAATATTAATCTCATATTTTGGCAAAATTACATTGTTGTCTGAGCCTAGATGTATTTAAACCTGTTGTAGGAGACTCCGGTATATTATACATTTTAAAATACCACATGACCTGCTCTTTAAGCAGCATTACATGTTTTCTTACAATAACAGCAAGTACTCAAAATAATTGTAACTTACAGGTACATTAGAAATATATGTATGTAATAAAAAAATAAATACTTCAAGTTCAATCTAATTAAAGTGAACTTTAATTTGCCCCTATGTTGAGAGTAATGTTTTGGCTTTTAATCAAATGGGAATGCACTCAACTATCATAACATCAGCTTCTGAGAAACCCAATAATGTGAAAGGAGTTCACTGCGGTCAGGATTCTGTCTGTGTAGACAGTACTGGGTTTAATAGACTCAACGAATTAGAGAAATGACCAGTAACCTTGCTCTGGAACAGCTGACATATATTGTTCAGGGCAAATTACAAGATTTTTTTTAATAATATATGCAGGTGAACCATGCAACATTTTTGGATGCTTGAGCTGTCAAACCCTTTTAATATCAGTTATAATACTCAGTTATCTTATATTCCAGCAGAACAATTAACAAACGTTATTAACCATCAAAGGCAAAATAGCACATTGGAAAGCTGTTAAATGCAATGCACAAATAGTTATTTTACATTTTTCTATTATTTATTGTTTTTACATTATATATGTTTTATGTAATTTATTTCGATATTTATTTTCCAGGGCGTCACGGTGGCACAGTGGGTAGCACGATCGCCTCAAAGCAAGAAGGTCGCTGGTTCGAGTCCTGGCTGGGTCAGTTGGCATTTCTGTGTGGAGTTTGCATGTTCTCCCCGTGTTGGCGTGGGTTTCCTCCGAGTGCTCCGGTTTCCCCCACAGTCCAAACACATGCGCTATAGGTGAATTGAATAAGATAAAATTGGCCGTAGTAAATGAGTGTGTATGGGTGTTTCCCAGTGTTGGGTTGCGGCTGGAAGGGCATCCGCTGCGTAAAACATATGCTGGATAAGTTGGCGGTTCATTCCGCTGTGGCGACCCCAGATTAATAAAGGGACTAAGCCCAAAAGAAAATGAATGAATTTATTTTCCACCCTTTTATTTGTTCGGCAGAAAACGGTCAAACTACTTGCTGTGCAATCAAGTGTGTTCATGACTATACACAAAATTAGAATAATATAAGAAGAAAATGTCAATTTGCAGCATAACGAGCTGTTTTAACGTCTGAAAATTAATGGAAGTGAACGAGAGCGGAAATCTTGAGACAAAAAGAAGACAGAAAGAATGTCTGCGCCCGCTCGTACATGAAGAATAAGGTCAATAAGTAACTCACCTTTAGCTGCGCTGCAGGTGTCGGTGGGTGCGAAACACCCTCTGCGCTGTTTGAGGTCGGGACAGGGTGTGCCTCCGTTGTGAGGGGGCGTGGCCACCTGTCGACTCCGCTCTGTAGTCCCCGCCCCACAGACAGATGAACATGGAGACCAGGCACCCCACAGTGTGACCTCACAGTCTTTAGCTGCTGAGAGAGAAAACAGATGAGCACACGCTTTCAAGGCTAATTTCATTCATTCATTCATTTTCCTTCGGCTTAGTCCCTTATTTATTAGGGGTCGCCACAGTGGAATGAACCTCCAACTATTCCGGCATGTGTTTTACGCAATGGATGCCCTTACAGCCGCAACCCGGTACTCGGAAACACCCATACACTCTCACATTCACACACACACACTCATACACTGCACTGACATTTAAAAATACAATGAAAATTAAATATACATACACACAACATTATAATTCTTCACATAAAATTGCTATAAGGCAGATTTTTAATGCACATTACAAAAGCACGACATCCCACAATCATAACAACATAGAACATAACTGAATTAGAGAAAGTCTATAGAATAAAATACAGTGCAAAAACGCAGAGTAACATTTAAATGGCTAAAGAAAAGTCTTAGAGATGCAATTTAAAACTTTTAATATGAGGAGATATGAGCCTAATACACAGTTAGAGGCAAAACAATTCTCTCTCATGTGAAATCTTTATTCTTTTTCCAATATTTCCTCGTGCTGTTTAACAGAGAGAGATTTTCATCACATTATTAAACATAATAGTTTTAATAACTCATTTCTACAAACTGATTTCTTTTATGTTTGCCATGATGACAGCACATAATATTTGACAGGTTTGCAAGATACTAGTATTCAGCTTAAAGTGACATTTAAATACTTAACTAGGTTAATTAGGTTAACTAGCCAAGATATGTTAATTAGGCAAGCCATTGGACAACTCGAAACAAAATATTGAGCTAATATGAACTATTAAAACTGCTTTTATTCCAGCCAAGCTAAAACAAATAAGAAAACAATATATATAGGAAATGTATACTGTGAAATTGCTCTGTTAAACATCATTGGGAAATATTTGAAAAAGAATACAAATTTCACAGGATAGTAATTCATTTTGACTTTTGTCTCTGAGAATAGGTGAAGATGCATTTCCACAGCTCATCTTAGAGACTGGAATGGAGCAGCTGTGTGCAGTGACATCATACACACCCACAGACTGCACACAAACATAGAAGAAAGCAACAACGCCGAGTCTAGATCTCAATAACACAGCTGCTCTCTCATGTGGGGCTCAGAGGAACAAAGATCCAAACCGTTTGTACACTTAACCAGTCATTCCTGTGCCACATAATAAACTGGCTGCAGGTTGGCTCCTATATTGAAGAAAATAAATAAACATTTAGTTTTTGGTTAGATTGGGGTTTTGATTTGGACATGCCCTAAGTGCTTTGGTGCAGTGCGCTTAACCCATTGATAGTTTTCAGTCACATGACCTGGCGGGCAAAAAAACACTGGGCCGTAATGACAGCTACACTGGGATCTCCATAGGAATGCAGCACAATCATAACAAAATAGAGATATGATCATAAACTAAATTGTGGGCACTTGCGATCCATATTCTGCACCCGCAGCCATTCTTCAGTCATGTAAAACCCTCATGTCCCTGTCAGAGCTCCTATTCGGCGATGTTTACATCTATCTTGTGGATATTCCTCAGCGATTTAGTCATTGGTGACAGCGTTATTGCATGTAAGTGTCTGCTTTTATATTTGTGTTGATTTCTTTTGCTTAGATTAGTATTTGCTGTTAGGGCAAATCTATTTGTTGACTTCTGCTATTCATAGCACTTTGTATTTCAATTTACACTTTAATTGCACTTAACCTGCATATTAGAATAGAAACTGTATAAAAAGCATACAAATGTACTGACAGTCATAGGTGAATAGATTGTTATCCGTCAACGATGCTACCATTTGGCACAAATCCATCAATTTCTCCTCTCTGGCTGTTCTTTCTATGAGGGAATTCTGTAAAAGCACAACCCAGGCGGGTCTCCCCAACGGTTAGTAATGCTATATGTTGTTGACTAAAAAAATAGAAATCACTCAGCCTGTGACGTGTGACGTGATGTGAAAACGATCAATTGGCCTAAATGGACAGTTCACCCAAAACATAATAATTCTGTCATCATTTACTCTCTATCAACGGGTTCCAAAACTGTTTGAACTCACAGAAGAACAAAAGAAGATATTTTGAGGAATGTTGGAAACTGGTAAACATTGACGTCCACAGTATATTTCAAGAGTTCACACTTAGCTGATGATTGATTATAAAGCTTGTTTGGCATGCTGTCCCGGGAGAGAGTCCTGAGCTCATAAGATCCCCGAGCCCGGGGCTCCCTCCCGTTTGCAAAGCGAGAGGGGAGTTTGAGCTCAGGTAGATCTCGAGAACTCCCCTGCAGTAGTAGCTAATGAACAGATAGTGATTGCTCTTAAGAGATAACAACTTACTAGGAGCATGTCTATGGTGCCGATTTGGATTAGTCAATTAACTTAAGTTGCGTGTTTTTGGACGGTGGAAGGAAACCGGGGAACGTGTAAACTCCGCACAGAAATGACAGCTGGCTTGGTAATGACTAGAACCAGTGACGTTCTTGCTGTGAGGCAACAGTGCTAACCACTGGGCCATCGTGTCACCCATCTAGGAAAGGAGAAGGAGTAGGGGTGGAAGGGGGGATTCTTCAAAACGATGATGGCTGTTATATGGAACTTAGGGTATTTATAGTGGCTTTGGAATCGTCTGATTGGTGAATCATAAATTGAATAATGCAGGATCAGCCGCAAGCAATCATAAGCATGTGATCCTCTCGAAATTAGTTTATAAATAAACTTCACATCTTTTTTTCTAGTATGTAAGTATTTAAGGTTTAAAAAAAATCTTTAAAATCTTTATTTTTTAAAATGCAATAATTTTGAACGAAAATTTCAGACTTTACTCGTAACCTTCCTGTATTTGTAACATATGCTCAGGTTATTCACCCGAACATGCAAACCACACGAACACAGCTGGCATGAACACGTAATCAGCTACCGTATGTGCACATGCACGCACATACTGTACAGCACACACACACTGTACAGCACGCACACACTGTTCTCATAGAGCACATGCAGACTGCAGCTGTAAACCACACAAGAGTCTTGATACACAAAATACCATGGCAGTATTAAAAAACAAACAAATGCACATCAGCACATAATGTATAATTTTTGGGAAAATAAAATAGCATGAGGCCGCCTGTAAACAAAACTGAGGCATGAGCAGATTGTATGAAAACACATATAAACATAAAATAAGATGAAACCAATACAAAGCAATTAGCCAAGAGTTTGTCAAAACACTACAAACAGTTGAAGGAAACATTATTAGTAGTGCGGGACAAAAATGAATCGCGATTAATTGCATGTGAAATAAAAGATTGTTTTGACAATGTATGTGTGTGTACTGTATATATTTATTATGTATATGTGACACACGCATACATGGGATCAATACTTTACAAGACAATTTTGTTACATATATATTTCAATTTATATATAATTTTATATCTAAATTTAAATAAACATTTTCTCAAATACATGCATGCCTGTGTGTATTTATTTATATATATATATATATATAAATAATAATGTCAAAAAAATCTTTTATTTTGGATGCGATTCATTTTTGCCCATCACTAATTATCAGCCCTCCTGTAAATATTTCCCAAGCGTTGTTTACCAGTATTATTTAACAGTATTTTCTATTACATTTTTCTTCTGGAGAAAGTATCATTTCTTTTAGTTTGGCTGGATTTTTTTCTATTAAAAAAAGTGCTAAGGTCAATATTATTAGCTCCCTTAAGAAATTATTTTTTGGATTGTCTCCAGAACAAACCACTGTTATACAATGACTTGCCTAATTACCCTAACTTCACCCTAATTAACCTAGTTAAGCCTTTAAATGTCACTTTAAGCTGAATACTATCTTGCAAAATAACTAGTAAAATATGTACTGGGGCGGCACGGTGGCTCAGTGGTTAGCACTGTCGCCTCACAACAAGAAGGTCGCTGGTTCGAGTGCTGGCTGGGTCAGTTGGCGTTTGCATGTTCTCCCCGTGTTGGCATGGGTTTTCTCCGGGTGCTCCGGTTTCCCCCACAGTCCAAACACATGCACTATAGTGGAATTGATTAACTAAATTGGTCGTAGTGTATGAGTGTGTGTGAATGTGAGAGTGTATGGGTGTTTCCCAGTACTGGGCTGCAGCTGGAAGGGCATCTGCTGTGTAAAACAAATGCTGGATAAGTTGGCGGTTCATTTCACTGTAGCGACCCCTGATTAATAAAGGTGATGCCCCTGATGCTGAAGGAAAATTGATGAATGAATGAATATCATGTACCGTCATCATGGCAAACACAAAAGAAATTAATTATTAGAACCATTATGTTTAATGAAACCTCTCTGTTAAACAGCACTTGAGAAATTTTTTAAGCATTATAATTTCACAGAAGGGCTAATAATTGTATGATAAATAACTGTATACTACACTCAAAAAGCCAAAATAAACTGGAGCAAAAAAAAAAACCTGGAGACTGACATGCAGTGTATTCCCTGAGAACTCTTAAAAACTGTAAATCAGGCTTTTATTGCTGTTTACTGGCCTGCTTGACCCTCAGAGCAGTAAATGCTTGTCTTTCCACCGCTGCTCCAAGTATATTAATGGAATAAGAGAAAAACAGGCAATTAAAACAGTAATTCAAAGCAGATTTGGAGCTGTACGACCTCACCCAAACCCTCCTGGCAAGACACTGAGTGAATATTAAACTAAACAAAGTCATTATTCTACACTCCGAAAGCACATCAAATTAACAAAACCACAATATAATCCTGTCATGCTTTATTTACACTTGTTGAGCTTTAGACCTGTATAACTTTCTTCCTTCTATGGTACACTTTGTGAAGAATGTGGTTAACCGAATGGATTTGGTTCCCATTGACCTCCACTGTATTTTTCGCCCATATAATGGAAGTCAGTGGGAGCCTTTCCAAATACAGTGGTCCCTCGCTACAACACGGTTCACCTTTCGTGGCCTCGCAGTTTTGCAGATTTTGTTTTGTGCAATTTGACATGCTTTTTTTTTATAGCGCCTAGTGTTCTTCGTCCTGATTGGCTGTAGACCATCTCCTTCGTGCCGTGTCTCCTGTATAGTACAGAATGCATTCAGCTTGTCAAATTTACTCAAATCTTCGATCGCTAGCAGTGTGACTCTGAATTGCTGTACTGTATGTTGATTAAACGTTCTGCACTGTCAAAGGCACCTGCGGTAGGTAACACCCAAGGTAGAGGAAGATGCTAACCATCGCACAAAAAGTTGGACTTCTGGACATGCTAAAGGAAGGTAGAAGTTACGTAGCTGTAGGGCGCTATTACAGAATAAATACATCTTCGGTTTGTTACATAAAGAAGGAGGGAAATAACATTACGACGACAGCAGCTGTAAGTTTCAACAAAGTCACAACCTGCTTTAGCTTTGTGGATCAGTGATTACAGGAAAAATGTTAATGCCTGTCTGAGAAAAGTGTATAAAGTGTGCAGTGAGGGGTTTTACAGCCTTAAACATCTATAATAATTGTAATAAAGCGGACTACTTCGCGGATTTTGCTTATTGCGGGCTATTTTTTAACTCCGGTGATTAACGAGGGACCACTGTATCTTATATTTACCATAGGAAACAGTCATATAGTCATATAGAATTTCTCTTTCACTGCACTGACAAAAAATCAGTCTGACTTCCATCCCAAACTGTTCTTTTATGTTCCATAGGAGGAAATAATGCTTTTTTTAGTACCCAAAGTGTGTAAATAAACAGGAGAAACACATTGAAAGTTTCCTGATTTTGGCTAAAAATAAGATATTTTGAAGAATGTTGGAAACCGGTAACCATTGATAGCCATATAGTGCGAAGAACAAATACTGTGGAACTCATGGTATGGTTTCATAGTCATGGTATAGTATTTTAAAGGGTTAGTTCACCCCAAAATAATTCAGCCTTTACTTGTTCCAAGCCTGTTTGACTTTCTTCTGTTGAACATAAAGGAATGTTGGAAACCGGCAGCCATTGACTTCTACAGTATTTGCTTTTCCCATTATGGCTATCAATGGTTACCGGTTTCCAACATTCTTGAAAATATCCTCTTTTCAGCCAAAATCAGGAAACTTTTATTGTGTTTCTCCTGTTTGTCTACATGATGGCATTTTGGGTACAAAAAAAGCATAATTTCTTCCTTCTATGGAACATGAAAGCACACTTTGTGAAGAATGTAGTAAACCGAATGGATTTGGTTCCCATTGACCTCCATTGTATTTTTGTCCATATAAAGTCTGTGGGAGCCTTTCCAAATATCTTATATTTACCAGAAGAAACAGTCTTACAGGTTTGTGTGAATTTCCCTTTTACATAAATCTGCTACTGTTATTCTATAGTTCTCAAACTGTTTCATGGTGATGGTATAGCATGTCTTTAAAGGGATAGTTCACCCAAAACTACAAATTCTGTCAATACCTATTCACCCCTTACTTGTTCCAAGCCCGTTTGAGTTTCTTTCTTCTGTTGAACATAAAAGAAGATATTTTCAAGAATATTGGAAACCGGCAGCCATTGACTTCTACAGTATTTGCTTTTCCCACTATGGCTATTAATGGTATCTACAACATTCTTGGAAATATCTTATTTTGTGATCAACAGAAGAAACTTGATAACATTAAAATTTCAGCCAACAGCAGAAAACTTTTAATGTGTTTCTCCTGTTTGTTTGGCATTTTGGGTACTAAAAAAAAAAGCATCATTTCTGCAAAACAAAACTGAAATCATGCTGAAGGACTATCTATATAGCTCATTCCAGAATTGCGAGTATATTTCAAGCATTTTTGATTTCCTTTAACTGGAAGAATATACTCTAATGTATAATTTGCAGTAAACTGAATCCATTATTAATGTAAATTAATGCAAAAAGCTTAAATATGTCAGTTAACATTTAATTCTGTTCATAATTATTGTTAAACTTAATGTTAAACTCTTTAAACCACCAACAGAGTTGACTATAACAGAGTTTCCACTATTTTGTTAGCTCCAGATGCTAACCTCAAACTAGACTCCATTTGGCATGTCTGAAACACAACTTTATGCATTCTTCATCATATTACTGTTGAAGTGATGTTGTTGAAAAATAATAGAAGTTTAATCTTGGAGATGCAAAATGTACCAGCAAATCTAGAATCAGCCATATTTATGCGGTTGAAGTCAGAATTATTAGCGCTCCTGTTAAATTGTATTTCTTTTATGTTTTTTCCAGTATATGTTTTACGCAGCGGATGCTCTTCCAGCTGCAACCCAGTACTGGGAAACACCCATTCACACATGCACACACTACGGCCTATTTAGTTTCTTCAATTCCCCTATAGCGCATGTGTTTGGACTGTGGGGGAAACCGGAGCACCCGGAGGAAACCCACGCCAACACGGAGAGAACATGCAAACTCCACACAGAAACACCAACTGACCCAGCTGGGACTCGAACCAGCAACCTTCTTGCTGTGAGGCGACAGTGCTAACCACTGAGCCACCGTGTCACCATTTCTAAACATAATAGTTTTAATAACTCATATCTAATAACTGATTTCTTTTCTGCCATGATGACAGCACATAATATTTGACTAGATATTCTTCAAGACACTAGTATTCAGCTTAAAGTGACATTTAAAGGCTTAACTAGGTTAATTAGGGTAAAGTTAGGGTAATTAGGCAAGTCATTGTATAACAGTGGTTTGTTCTGGAGACAATCCAAAAATAGCGTAAGGGGGCTAATAATATTGACCTTAAAGTAAAATTATTCATACCCCTGGCAAACTCTGACTTAAAAGTTAATTTTATTCAACCAACAGGTTTGTTTTTAACCGGAAATTTCAAAAATATTTCTTGGCTTTTATTTACATTTGACCAAAAACTTTACGTCAGAATTTGCCAGGGCTATGAATAATTTGGGGCTTGGGAATCACTCTGTTTTATTCATGGCATTCTGACCTCATGGTTTGTTGGTTGTCATTCTTCTGTTCATCCGCACCAGAGTGACACATCTCAACACAATGAACGCAAACACACTCACAAACACACACCTCCATACAAAGGCCCCGTCAAATTCCCCACATTCCCATGCATTAGTTCTGCAGAAATGCCTCGTTCGCCATTCCCAGTCTGCCAGAAAGCCTCACCACTGGTCCAAAGGTTCGACTGCATTTTAATCTCGCTCACACACTCTGGGTCACCAAAGGTCAATGATATGGTGATGCATTAAACTACAATGCTTTAACAACAAGAACAGTGTTGGGTCAGTTACTTGAAAAAAGGAAATAATTACTAATTACCTCATTAAAGTTGGATTTAAATGATTTTTCTAATTACTATATCTGAAATCTAATTTAATTACTCAATAAGGAATTTAATACTGTAAAAATACTCAGAAATGTCTGTCAATGTTTTCATTCATTCATTCATTCATTCATTCATTTTCTTCTCGGCTTAGTCCCTTTATTAATCTGGGGTCGCCACAGCAGAATGAACCGCCAACTTATCCAGCATATGTTTTACGCAGGGGATGCCCTTCTAGCTACAACCCATCACTGGGAAATATCCATACACACTCATTCACACACTTACACTACGGACAATTTAGTTTATTCAATTCCCCTATAGCGCATGTGTTTGGACTGTGGGGGAAACCGGAGCACCCGGAGGAAACCCACGCCAACACGGGGAGAACATGCAAACTCCACACAGAAATGCTATATACTATATAATGGTATATATTTGATATACCAAAGTCACACAAGTGCCAATTTCACATCGGTCACATCCGTAACAGAGAGATGTCAAAGAGATGTCAGAACGACAGAATTCATTAAAAAAAATAATCCTGTCCCATCCCGCTTCTGGTAAAATGACTCCCGCTCCTGTACCGCTTCCATATATATATATATATATTTTTTCTACTTTTAGACTTTAGGAAATAGATAGAGTTTGATTTGATCTGCTCCCCGTTCTGTTTTAGACCAGCTGCTGAGTCCCTGTTTCTAGATTTTCTGGAGATCAGTTACAGTAAATAAACATAGTTCATACCAAGCTGCATTTTACTCATTTATTGAAAAATTGCATGATGAGAGAGAGAAATGCAGCATGTACAATTTAAACATATTGATTAAACATTAACACGTTTTGAAAAAAATATCAAATAAACAGAAACAAAAGTTGTGTGAGATTCAGACATTCAGTATGATTCTGGTTTTAAAGAGAAAGTTCGGCACATGGAAAAGATAACAGCAGATATTCCAGTCCTCGTCACTCACCACCATACATGCATACAATAATTCTTCTAGTTTCAATTCATTACATTTAATTGACTTTGGATGAAAACACTGAACCTATGACGGTTGCAAGCGATTTTGTCGGTCAGACGAGACTTAACACCCGATGGCAATTTTCGCTTGATGAACGAAAAGATGCTTGGCTGATTATTTCCCGAATTTGCCTTGCAAGTGTGCCTTTTCAGACCGCTCGTCCCTGAATCACTGGTGTACTAGACTAAGATTAAGCATGTTTTACAAGCAGCATACGGCGTGCTATCACCATCACAGTTTACTCTCATGAACTTAATATTTCCGATTTCCCGACTAGTTCTGTTAATTTAATGGACTTGTCATTACCTCTGACTTTGCACTGCAAATAATTTTTTTCACTACATCAATTTCTCTGCAGGGGTTAGCTTCCTCCAGCACTGATGGCTTCTGGGTCGTGTAGTTCTTTTTTAATTGCGTTACATTGTAATCGTATTAAAAGGAAACTAAAATGGCGGTGCATTTTCTTTTTTTCTGTCATCTTCCTATTGGTTGATTCCCGCTCCCGTCTGCTGCCGTTAACTATTTTATCCTGTACCGTCCCAATACCATGATTAAAAGCAAAGATGTCTCCCATCCCGTGGGAATCCCACAGGAATCCCATGACGCACGCATGGGATTCCCGAAAAAATGTCATCCTCTAAATGGTACAAGACTGTAGAGAGTGGCTTTGAGTTGTAGAGATACAATCCCGTAAATCATGACGAATGACACAATACTTTTTTTTTTTAGATATATATATATACACACACACACATACAGTTGAAGTCAGAATTATTGAACCCCCTGAATTATTAGCCCCGTTTATTTTTTTCCCCCCATTTTCTGTTTAACAGAGAGAAGATTTTCTCAACACATTTCTAAACATAATAGTTTTAATAACTCATTTCTAATAACTGATTTATTTTCTCTTTGCCATGATGACAGCACATAATATTTGACTAGATATTTTTCAAGCCACTTCTACACAGCTTAAAGTGACATTTAAAGGCTTAACTAGGTTAATTAGGTTAACTAGGCAGGATAGGGTAATTAGGCAAGTCATTGACCTTAAAATGGCTTTAAAACAATTAAGAACTGCTTTTATTCTAGCAGAAATAAAACAAATAAGACTTTCTCCAGAAGAAAAAATATTGTCAGACATACTGTGAAAAACTCCTGAATCTGTTCAACATCATTTGGGAAATATTTAAAAAAGAAAAAAAAATTAAAAGGGGGTTTAATAATTCTGATTGCAACTGTATTCATGAGTTGCTTGTAGTATCTATAAAAATTGTATAAAAGGTTATTTCAAAATATGCATAAACATAAGTATTTTGAAAGCGGCAGGAGAAGTGAAAAGAACTTGTTTTATTTTTGATAAATCAAATTCAATAATAAAGCAGAACAATGAAAATGAATCAAAAAGGAATTGATCAATTTATTATTATTTTTAAATATTATTTTTAAAAATGACAAAATATGTTTTAAATAAATAAAATAGATTATTATAAAAATATCTAAAATATTTGCCATGAAAATGTTGTCAGTGGAAAAACCAGAGAAGTGTAAAATTGCATTGGTTTTCTACAGGGCCAGGGGTCAATGAAGAGCTACAGCAGCACACCTGCTCATGCACTGACAGATGGAGCGGCTCTGCTGATTCTTAATTAGCGATAGACTCGTCAGGAGAGGAAGAGGGAGGACAGAGAGGAACATGTGCTTTTCCTCAACACCAACACATTCAGGACATAAAAGTGAAAAGTAGCAGACACACAGCTCACTCACTCACACACAACATGAGCTCCACGTATTAGGGCTGCGTGATATTGAAGATAAAATGTATATGCAATAGCATAGTAAATAATGCGATATAATTAATACAATATTTTAAAATGAACTATTTCACCAAACCAACATGTGTCATATTATTTCAAGAAAAAGAAAGCATCCCTACAACGTTTTACTTAGCTGTCTAATTGCTTTCTGCACAGGTCTTGATCGCTCGCTCATATTTCAGTGTCCAGACTAAAATCCGAAGAAGAAATCAGCATATCAGTCTGCTTGTTTTCAGAGATGCGAGTTACCATGTAAAAACACTATGTTTACATTAGGGGTGTGAACCTACAGTGGTCTCACGGTTCGGTTACGATTATCATGCCATCGATTCGGTTCAATTCGATATCTCAGTGCTCAGTGTCACAACACAAGAAAAAAAATTGTATTAAATCTATAAAAATATTTATATTTTTATATTATTTGTAATAAAATGCTGTCCTTTAATACAAGCAGTAAGATATATGAACTGTACCTTTAATTTTACCTGCTCAAAGAAAACACTCTTTTTGAATGTTTTAAACAAAACTCAAATACACGCGAGGAAGACAAGATGAGCATTTATGGCAAATAAACTAATGTAAATATTATCCCGCTTGCTTTTTGAGCACTGTCGAGCGAGTTCTTACACCCCTATGATTGGTCATTGTGTTCACGCGCTCAACAGAAAGGGCTGCGATTGGCTCTAAAACTGTCAGAGATGTTCACCGATGAGTGACGCGGGAAGAACAGCCACGGTTACAGATGCGCATAATGCATCTTATCACAGGTAATCCGTAATAGATGCGGTGGCGAAAACTCGCACTACAGACACGCTCGTGTCTGGATCCACAAGTATTGCTTTAAAAGAGGAAAAGTTTGACACGCCAGCGGGTCAAATGTCTGAAGTGAAAGAGAGGCAGAGATGGAGTTTCATTTTTTCCCTAGTAGTGAAATAGCAGCTCGTGTGCTGTACCTTCTTCAGTGTCAGTGAAAGACTGTTCCAGCAAACTCACAAGCAGTGAATTGTGCACAATTATCTGCTTTTTAAGTAGTTGGAGCGTTTTATTTACTCGCCCTCGCCTCCTTCGCTATAGTATTCTACCGCCACATAGCGCCTAGGAGATAACTGACGCCGGTACGTAATAACCGGTTATGATCTATTACTGAACCGATATCGAATTGTCTGCATCGCAGTGCACCGAAGAATCAATTAATTTTGACACCCATAGTTTACATGCAACAATTTTCATCAACAATGAATTGAAAACGTGTACTTTGAACATTGTCATTTGATTCACATATCCGTTTATATGCATTCCAATTAAAAATTTAAGAAAGATTAAGTTCAACACAGACATGAATTTGGTATTTTTGAAGCAGGTTATATAGTGTCTGAAAAAGAATAGTTTAATTTTGAAATTCCATTCCACAGGCGGGTGTTCGTTATGCACATTATTAAGAAAACCATTTAATATTTCATTTCTTAATTTTAATTTATAATATTTTACTTCTACTGTATTTATTTGGCTATAATTATTTCATTTATAGGGCTAATTTAAACATATTTAGGTTACAGCGCATTTCTAAAATAAAGTGCTTCATTAAGCATCCTAACGGAAATATACAGCCAGAGTTTTTACATGCTTTGTCATGCATCTATTAAAATATGCGCTGGCTAATGCAATGTCAACACTGCACACTGCCCATGTGCCTTAGATGCTTTGGAATACGATTGAGAAAGAAGTTCGATTCAAGCATTTGCACAGAATTTTTTGTTGTTGGATCAGATTAGAAAAGAAATAAACCACCCATTGCAATCCCATTGAAATTTCATTGAGATGGAGCTCAATCGGATCGATTAGGGTGTTTACATAAACGATTTTTAATCCAATTGAACCATCAATAGACCCTTTTTTGATATTTTAAGATGTACGTATATTTCTAAAGCTATACTTTGTATTATATTCAATTCATCTTTATTTCTATAGCACTTTTACAATGTAGATTGTGTCAAAGCAGCTTCACATAAAAGATTATAGTGAATTGAAATGGTGTCAGTTCAGTTATCATCTTTGCATCAAATAAAAAAAGAAAAAAGAAAGGTTACTGATGCTAATGCAGTGTCTATGGGCAGGACAGTAAATTTGACATTGTTTTCTCTTCTGGCTGCCATTATCAGTCTCACCTTTTTGTGATAACACTGTTGTGGAGTTTATCTTTTATTATTTGAGCAAATTCATACGCAAAAAATGTATTTGTGATACTCTTCTATTCACTGAGCTCTACATTTACCCAACTATGATGACTTCCGCTGCTTAGAAATGTGAAAAGGGTTTATCCGATTATAAATGGGTTATTTGGTGCCTGATGTGCTGAAAAGACTTTCATAGTGTTTGCCACACAAACATACTTTTGTATTAAATCACTCATTTACTGTGAAATGCTCATATTTCAATCATTCCAATATACCGCGCAGTCCTATGCTCTTATATTCTTTCTCACAGCACTCTCTCAGGTTTATGAGGGCCACCAAACCCACAGCAGATACTTCTCAGCACGTCAGGAATCTGTCACAGACACAATAAAGCTCTGCCAGAGACACATCAAACAGCCTCACAGTAAAGACAGAGGCATCACACATGGCTAGAGATCCCATATGCAAACTGACATTTCATTAATACTTGCGGACTGAACATCACTTGAGGGGTTTAAAGTCTGCATGAAATCAAAATGTGCTGTTAATTTTGCTAGCACACATTGTTAGTCGTAAAGTGAGCAATTAATCCATGTTATGATAAAAAAAAAGGAACTAGATAATTAGATAATCTTTAATCAAAATCTCAGCATTTGCTTCTGCTCTGGAATGGCAGTTCCTCTCTGATGACTCTGATTGGGTGAAATATACTTAGCCACGCCCCTCCAACCATTAGTTTGCTGTGAGTGAAATATGAAAAGAGGAGCTCAAAAATACTACTATTATAAAATAAAAACTACTATAAAAATACTACTACTCAATTTTCCACTTCAGTTGGAAATCACCATCATACTGAAATAAAAATATGCAGCAACTTTTGGTTCACATGGACTTTAAAATCAAGCAAACATCATAAAAGTATCTTAACCACATCAAAGACAAAACACCAAGATTCAACATTGCTTCATTCATGAAGCACTCTCAAATATTATATTATATTAATATGTCTACATTTTTGACCAAACATTTTCCCTGAAGTTCTAAATAAAATGTGATCACATATTAATGAGTACACTTCTGCATATATTCTTTAAAATGTAAAAATAGTCCTTTACATGAGGTCAATATATACACTACCTGACAAAAGTCTTGTCGCCTATCCAAGTTTTAGGAACAACAAATAATAACTGGACTTCTAGTTGATCATTTGGTATCAGAAGTGGCTTATATGAAAGGCAAAGGCCTCTACCAAAATAAAATATGATAATTCCTTGATTTTTAATTATTTAATTAGGACAGTAAGGTCTGACTATAACAGAAATAATGTCCAGTATAGAGTATAAAGTCATGGTGCAGTGGAAGAAGAATGAATATTGTGTATGACTCCCATGAGCTCGGAGGACTGCATCCATACATCTCTGCAACGACTCAAATCACTGATTAATAAAGTCATCTGGAATGGCAAAGAAAGCGTTCTTGCAGGACTCCCAGAGTTCATCAAGATTCTTTGGATTCATCTTCAATGCCTCCTCCTTCATCTTACCCCAGACATGCTCTATAATGTTCATGTCTGGTGACTGGGCTGGCCAATCCTGGAGCACCTTGACCTTCTTTGCTTTCAGGAACTTTGATGTGGAGGCTGAAGTATGAGAAGGAGCGCTATCCTGCTGAAGAATTTGCCCTCTCCTGTGGTTTGTAATGTAATGGGCAGCACAAATGTCTTGATACCTCAGGCTGTTGATGTTGCCATCCACTCTGCAGATCTCTCGCACGCCCCCATACTGAATATAACCCCAAACCATGATTTCTCCTTCACCAAACTTGACTGATTTCTGTGAGAATCTTGGCTCCATGCGGGTTCCAGTAGGTCTTCTGCAGTATTTGTGATGATTGGGATGCAGATCAACAGATGATTCATGGGAAAAATCCACCTTCTGCCACTTTTCCAAATGATCAACTAGAAGTCAAGTTATTATTTGCTGCTCCTACAACTGGGATCCACCACAAGACGTTTGTCAGGCAGTGTATGTACTATTAATTGATTGAACTTACAGAAATGTTACTATATCATGATCTCATATATATATATATATATATGAGATGACCTATATCGTGATATGAGATTTTATTATATAATCACTCCGTCCTATTTAAACATGTTAATGAATTCCAATCATTAGAAAATAAGACGCAGGTGAACATGCAATCACAATTAGCATAATCCCCGCCAACTAAGTAAATAACATGTCCGAAAACGCAGTGGGATATTCTGAACTCCCTTCAAAGGTTTGATTCCAGTACATGTCATGAATGAAAAAAGATAAATAGGCCTAACAATTATTATTCAATTAATGTGTGTTCTCCAAAGCAGCTTCTTAATGCCAAACAACAAACTCCTAAAATTGTCCAGCTGGTGTGGCTAGAGGACACTTTGCTTTGCTGGCACAGTGTTTTTCCAGCTGAGACACTTTGGTTGCCATGATTGTAATCCACGCAGTAATGTATCATCATGAAGATTTCATTTTCAAGAATATAAAATGCAGTAATAAGTAATATTAACTTCTCCTTTGTTGTTCAGTCGTTGTACAACTACAATAGGATAAACAAACTTATATGGTTTGAAAGAAGTTTATTATTTACGAAAAGGCTGCTTTTTTTAAGATGTTTATGGGAATATATTATAAAATGTATTACAATGATTATAAAATGCCATTTTGTTACCCTGTTAAAGTTATTTATTACTGGTGCTCAATTTTTACATTAAAAAAAATATTTGCATAATTAGTTTTGGTTGAAATACTTGACAGTATTACAGTCTTATTGTGTTTTTCATCAGGTTAATAAAATAAATGATTTTAAAAGAAGTCTGTATTGCTCAATATAGCATTTTTTTAAATCTTGTTTTAACTTTAATTATTCAAAATTATTCGTATCCCTGCCAAATTCTGACTTAAAGTTACGTTTATTCAATCAGGAAGTTTTTTTGACCGGAAATGACAGGCTTCTCCCAAAAGATAAGACAAGAGGCATCATTGTAGAAAAATAAATACATTTCTCAGCTTTTATTTACATTTCAACCAAAACTTTAAGTTAGAAGTTGCCAGGGGTATGAATAATTTTGGGCACAACACGAGATGATGAGGTAGGATTTATTTAAATAAATAAATCAATTAAATGTACAGTCAAGTACATTTAATTGATTTATTTATTTAAATAGATCCTACCTCATCATCTCGTGTTGTTCACGTCTAATGTCCAAAACAATACCAAATGTCAAATAAAGGAAAAACACTGAGCAATAATAACCTACCAATATCACACACCCAAACACACTCACAAATCTGCTTCAGGGCTCAGAGAGTTTTGTTTTTCTGTTTGCAAATATTTGGAATGTTTGTTTTCCTCGGCTATATATATATATCTAGTCAGCTGCTGCAATGCACACATATGGCAGTAATCATATGGCAGTGTGTGTCTGTGTGTGTGAATCAGAGCAAGCTGTTATTTGGAGACATGAACAAACTAAATGCTAATCCCTCCAGTCCAGCGTTACTCATAATAAAAACTATCCGCACAGCGATGATGATGATTATGATGACCGCTCTCAAAGACAACAGCACACCTGCCAATAACGTCCGCCTTGGGCTGAGAATCTGAAGCATCAGGAACGCAGATGTTTGAATGAACTTTGAATATCTGGGGACTTCATTTGAGCTCTTTGAAACTAAATAAGAGATGAAGTGTGCACACTTCTACAACTATGTTGAAAGGGGACCTATTATGCCCCTTTTTACAAGATTAAAAATAAGTCTCTGACGTCCCTAGAGTGTGTGTGTGAAGTTTCAGCTCAAAATACCACACAAATAATGTTTTATAACTCTCTGAAACTGACCCTTTTAGGCTTTGATTCAAATTGTGCATTTTGGTGTCTGTCGCTTTAAATTTAAATGAGATCGTGCTCTTTTCAAAAGAGGGCGGAGCTACAAATGCCTGTGCATCAGCATAGTGGCAGATGTAAAACAGGACTAGCGTTATCAGTGTGAGTCAGGTCTGCATGTGTGCTTCAGTGTGAGTGTGCTTCATGCTTCTGTCAGTCTATGGAGACTCCTGTCGCTGTTTATTTGTGCTTCATCTAAAACTCCACATTTATAATCCTCTTAAGGGGGCCGTACACCAGATGCGCCGCTCAGTGCCACGCCACGTAGCGCCATGCATTTTAGAATTCTAAACATAGATTTCTATCAGGGTACGCACACCGGCACCGCAAGTCAACGGCTGTCCGCGGCGCCCAGCTACGACTCAGGACCCTGTTCATTTCTGCCGTGCCACAGAGCGCCATCTGAATAGTTTCATTTTAAATAACATGCGAACGTGTGTGCCCGGTGTGTGTTACTTCCAACTGTCATATGCGCACCGCAGCACGACACTGAACGGCGCGTCCGGTGTGCGACCAGCTTTAGTCTATGCTGACATTATCTTCAGCAGCTCAAACACTCTAATGGCTAATGGACAGACGGCTGCTTCTCACTCAGGGCTGTTTATGCTAATGAGGGAGAGATGGTCACTAGTGGGCGGGGCTTTCCCCCTCTGATGACAAGTACAAAAGGAGAATGTCAATCAAAGTGTTTCTGCAGACTGTTTTTAATCAAGTCTGATTATACAAAATAGAACTAATACATTTTTACCATTAGAGGCTGGTTATATTCACACACTGCTGACACACAACTGTGTTTAAACCCCTTATAAAAGTGAGTTTTGCATAATAGGTCCCCTTTAAAACTAACATGTTTCTGCATGTAAACTTTCTTTTCAGGAAAATCACATACAGACATTTATATATCTAATGTATACTTCATTAGGTACAGTACATCATTATCAAATATCTACTCATGCAATTAGGGATGCAGCGAAATAAAAATTTAGGGCTGAAACAAACAAAAAAAAACTCTAGATGAACTTGGCTGAATATAATAATTTTTTTAAATAATATAAAGTAAATTTGGAAAAAAATTGCCATTGACATCCATAGTGGGAACAAAAAAAAAATACTATGGAAGTCAATAACTATGTTTCCATCCAAAGATGTGAATTAAACTTATGGACAAAACTGAAACATCTCATAAAACGTTTGCAAATAATACAGCATTTCCATGAGTCAAAGAGAACAAAATCGTGACTTCCTCAAACTGGAGCAAATATCAGTCAGAGAAATGTAGTTTAGTGCGTTGTGGTGTTTTTTCTTCTCTAATAAATGAGTTTGGCCTCAGAAGACGAAGACGAAACGCAATAAACGCGGTGAATGCGGTGGATTTTGGCGGCGTGAGACGCTCTTTGGGAGCGCAGACATATGCTCAAGACAGTTCTGGAGGGAATAATAATAGAAGAAGAATAATACTGAAGCACTGTGATGACGGACTGACGGCTGAGGCCTTTTACAATCAGCAAAACAACATTTCAGATCTTTTACAATGTGCTGGAGACCCTGCAAAGTCCATCACAAGCATTTGTATCACCATATGATCTCTTACAGCAAAATAACATGCCTTTTTTAATACACATTACTTCTTACAGGATAAAAAAAAAAGTATCCTACACAACTGTGCACATACGTGTTTTATGTGCATTTTCAAAATTCATTTGCATCTTGGCTTTTCCATTAAGCACTTTTGTATACAATATTCCAAAATGTGCATAAAAATAGGTGGATGGAAACATAGCTAATTGCATTTTTTCCCAACATTCTTCAGAATATCTTCCTTTGTGTTCATTACAAGAAAGAAAGACAGCAGGTTTGAAATACATTTTTGTGTGAACTGTCCCTTTAAATGCAGGTCACGCTCTGCTTTCAGATGTCTCAGTCAGTGACTTTTACAGCATAAACAACACAGACGATTGAGCAACTCTGAACTCCTGAACAAACCTAGAAGACACTCAAGACCTCCCTCACGTCAAAACACTGAGATGACAGCATCTTTACATCCCTTCGACTTACACAGAGCAGAATGCTGGAGTGTTTGATAGCTCCTGCGATGAGCTGATGGGATGTGCTGTTTATATACATACAAACGCTGTATTTGAAGCTGTATCTGAGTTCTGTAGCTGAAGCCGGTGAGAGACAGACTGACACACAGATAATGACGGCTGTGATAATAACCTACAGGTTTACCAACACACATACTTCACTCATCTTGAAGTGGAGAGCAGCTGTTTCTGAGCCAGACTTCTGTCAATACGCCATCAAACTCAATCTCTCATCTCCTTGTGTCTCTCTCTGAGCCTCTTTCACACGTGTTTAGCTTAGTTTATTTGCTTACAGGGGCAATGCACATTAATAAACATTACTGTAAAATTTGCCAGAATTGGCCAAGTATGGCTATTTTTCATCTGTAGACCCTTGACAGAATTATAGCGTTTCAAAAAGCATAATAACACAGAATATACTATCATAAACACTCACCGGCCACTTTATTAGGTACACCTGTCCAACTGCTTGTTAACGCAAATTTCTAATCAGCCAATCACATGGCAGCAACTCAATGCATTTAGGCATGTAGACATGGTCAAGACGATCTGCTGCAGTTCAAAGCGAGCATCAGAATGGGGAAGAAAAGGTTATTTAAGTGACTTTGAATGTGGCATGGTTGTTGGTGCCAGACGGGCTGGTCTGAGTATTTCAGAAACTGCTGATCTACTGGGATTTTCACACACAACCATCTCTAGGGTTTACAGAGAATGGTCTGAAAAAGAGGAAATATCCAGTGAGCGGCAGTTCTGTGGGCGCAAACGCCTTGTTGATGCCAGAGGTCAGAGGAGAATGGCCAGACTGGTTCCAGCTGATAGAAAGGCAACAGTAACTCAAATAAGCACTCGTTACAACCGAGGTCTGCAGAAGAGCATCTCTGAACACACAACACGTCCAACCTTGAGCCGGATGGGCTACAGCAGCAGAAGACCACACCGGGTGCCACTCCTGTCAGCTAAGAACAGGAAACTGAGGCTACAATTCACACAGGTTCACCAAAACTGGACAACAGAAGATTGGAGAAACGTTGCCTGGTCTGATGAGTCTCGATTTCTGCTGCCACATTCGGATGGTCGGGTCAGAATTTGGTGTCACCAACATGAAAGCATGGATCCATCCTGCCTTGTATCAACGGTTCAGGCTGGTGGTGGTGGTGTAATGGTGTGGGGGATATTTTCTTGGCACACTTTGGGCCCATTAGTACCAATTGAGCATCGTGTCAACACCACAGCCTACCTGAGTATTGTTGCTGACCATGACCATCCCTTTATGACCACAGTGTACCCATCTTCTGATGGCTACTTCCAGCAGGATAACGCTCCATGTCATTAAGCGTGAATCATCTCAGACTGGTTTCTTCAACATGACAATGAGTTCACTGTACTCAAATGGCCTCCACAGTCACCAGATCTCAATCCAATAGAGCACCTTTGGGATGTGGTGGAACGGGAGATTCGCATCATGGATGTGCAGCTGACAAATCTGCAGCAACTGCGTGATGCTATCATGTCAATATGGACCAAAATCTCTGAGGAATATTTCCAGTACCTTGTTGAATCTATGCCACGAAGGATTAAGGCACTTCTGAAGGCAAAAGGGAGTTCAACCCGGTACTAGTAAGGTATACCTAATAAAGTGGCCAGTGAGTGTGTGTGTGTGTGTGTGTGTATATATATATATATGCAACGCAGAAAAAAAAACAAGGACATAATGCAGAAAACAAATGATGGCAGCAATGTAAAGCCTTGTGCAGGTCAGGACTTTTTTTTCTATTTTCATTGATGATTGTGCAAAAACACTATATGACTGATGGTGCTTAATAAAAAAGACCGAAATTCTCCGGTACACAAGGTGGCACTGGGGCTGCTTGATTATGAAGAAAATAAAAATCATAATCATGATTATTTTGGTCAAAAATTGTAATTACGGTTATTTAAAATGTATGTGACCAAAACATGCGCAAACATATGAACTTCTATATGATTTGATTGGTTATGACTATGGAAGTCAGTGGTTATAGGTTTTCAGCTTTATTCAAAACATCTTCTTTAATGTTCAACAGAAGAAACTCATTTGTATAACTACTTAAGAGTCAGCAAATATTGAGTAAATGTTCATTTTCAGGTGTACTATCCCTTTACAAATGTATTCAGACATTCAAGTCAGAATAATCTTGTTTAGGAAAAAAGTTATTTTAGTTTGGTTGTTCATCCTATGTAGTATTTTCTTCCACATCTCCTCCAAAGCCTTCTGTTGTGTTTCGATGTGATTTTTGACTGTTTGATCAGTGAAACAACTGATATAATTCAGCGTAGTGATATTGAACTCGAATGCGCTCAAAACCTGCCGGGACTACTTTAACCGTGCGTTTAACGTTATCTGAAAATAACTGCACACACCTTACTTATAATGTACATCAGCCAGTCAGAATCACATTCAATACCCCAGTAGTATAACTTAAAATATTTAGCTCAAGTAACACCTTGTGATATTTTTAAGTAAGATATTTTGACTGAGAAAAAGTAATTCCCGCAGGTGACGCGCATTTATCTCATTGGCAGGTTGACTGTTAAGTTCTTATGATGATCAGGATGACGATGGTGTGGTTTAACGGACTTACCGGAGACGTGACAGACGGTGTTATAATCTTCACAGCAGTCTCCGCTCCTCCGGCAGTATGTGTCGCAGTAACAAACGGTTCTCCGGGAGCTTCTATCGGAACAGTCGTTATTTCGGCCCGGGCAGCAGCTCGGATCGATTCTGTCCGCACATCCAGCTTCACACACCGCGGACACACACACCGCCAGCACACACGCCCACAAAACACCCGCTCCAGACATCTTCAGACGACAAAAAGCGACTTTGGTTAGAGCTCTAGACCAAAAGATGCCACTTCCAGAAGTTTCTGACAAAACTGAGCACTTCCAGAGTGAGAGATCAGTCAACGGCATCAGCTGGAGAGACGCGCTTTCACAATCACGCGCACAGCGCCGTCCGCAGGACGCATGCGCAATTACACCGTCTGGTTGAAATATATTAAGGGATAGTTCACCCAAAACTTAACTTTCTGCCATCAATTACTTGTTTCAAATCCGTTTGTTTCTTTATTCTATTGAACAGAAAGAAGATATTTTGAAGAAAGCTGAAAACTTTGACATAACCATTGACATATGCATATTTAAATATTTTTTTAATATTTAAATGTAAAAGAATGGGCAGCACGGTGGCGCAGTGGGTAGCACAATCGCCTCACAGCAAGAAGGTCGCTGGTTCCAGCTCCGGCTGGGTCAGTTGGCATTTCTGTGTGGAGTTTGCATGTTTTCCCCGTGTTGGCGTGGGTTTCCTCCGGGTGCTCCGGTTTCCCCCACAGTCCAAACACATGCGCTATAGGGGAATTGATTAACTAAATTGGCCGTAGTGTATGAATGTGTGTGTGAATGAGTGTGTATGGATGTTTCCCAGTACTGGGTTGCAGCTGGAAGGGCGTCCGCTGTGTAAAACATATGCTGGAATAGTTGGCGGTTCATTCCGCTGTGGCGACCCCTGATTAATAAAGGGACTACCCGAAGGAAAATGAATGAATGAATTATTTAAATTAACTTAATTTTGATGTGTTTTTTGCAAATCAGGAGTGAATTTAGGTTACAAGCTTCTTATGGAATAAAATGCTCATTATATTAACATAATTATTTAAATTTAAAAAATCATTAATTGATTCGAAAAGTAATTATTAAACATCACTTGAGAAACATTTGAAAAACAATTAATTTCATGATTAATTAAATGATCAATATGGTGTCAGTCTAAACCCATATAACTGCCTAGAATACATAATAAAAACTATTTTTAAATAATTAACTTCAATGGTATACAGTATTTTGCATCTTCATCCTAAATATCTGATGCATATTTGTGATTCTGGGTGGCATTTGACCTCAAACTCTGGATTCATGATGAGAAAAAAAGCACATTTTCTTTCCTCAAACACATTTAATTAAGCTGAAGTGTGCAAAACTACAGGATCTGACCTGAGATCAGCACTATTACTCAACATCTGCTAGTGTTTCCTCTGATGGACATGATAATTGTATGATTATGGATTGTGAAATACCCCCCACTGCGAGAAACACATCATCTGACGCTGTCTTTCCCATGCAGAGTCAGTCTGTCTGACGCTTCATTATAAACATGATGGAAAGAAGAAGAAATGACTGAATCTGATAGAACAGCTAATAGAAAACAGACTGAAAACAAACGGAACAGAATGTGAAAGCATGTGCAAATCACAGCCGTGTAAAATAACACCACAACAAGCATCTAAAATGACTTTCACACACACTGATTTTGTTGTTTTCCAGTATACAAATGTCTTTCTTAAAGGAGATCCCTTTTTACAAGATGTAAAATAAGTCTCTGATGTCCCTAGAGTGTGTTTTGGCTCAAAATAGCACACAGATAATGTTTTATAACTCTCTGAAACTGACCCTTTAAGGCTTTGATACTAACTGTGGCGTTTTGGTGACTGTCGCTTTAAATTCAAATAAGATTGTGCTCTTTTTAGAAGAGGGCGGAGCTACAGATGCCTGCGTGTCAGCATAGTGGCAGATTCAAAACAGGACTAATGTTAAAAAGTGTGAAAAAGTGTCAAGTGTGTGAGTGTGTGCTCCATGTTTCTGTCAGTCTATGGAGACTCCTGTCGCTGTTCATTTGTGCTTCATCTAAAACTCCACATCTGTAATCCTCTTAGTCTATGCTGACATTATCTTCAGCAGCTCAAACACTCTAATGGCTAATGGACAGATGGCTGCTTCTCACTCAGGGCTGCTGTTTATGCTAATGAGGGAGAGATGAGCACTAGTGGGCGGGGCTTTCCCCCTCTGATGACACGTACAAAGTGAGAATGTCAATCAAAGTGTTTCTGCAGACTGTATTTATTATAAAGTCTGATTATAACAAATACAATCATCTCATGTTTACCATTAGAGGCTGGAGATATTCACACGCTGCTGACACACAACTGTGTTTAAACCCCTTATAAAAGTGATTTTTGCATAATAGCTCCCCTTTAATTCAAGATACATTTCCTTGAGCTGCATTTCCTCTTTAAAACAAACGCTACGGGGAGGTATGATGCCGTTCCTTTTCGCGCTTACCAGCTGACCGCTTACCTCCGTGTGGACGGCATTCCCGCTGATACCAGTTTGTCCAGTAGCTCAACGATGTACGTCAGTGGATTTGAGACACATAGCGGAGTTGACCACGACGACGGGGTTCGAGTCCGGTGAAGAACGGTTCCAGAAGGCGGGTAAGACAAAAACAGAAGCCAAAAAATTAAATAATCAAGCAAATAACAGGGTGAGAATGTGGTGAAATATGAAAACGTGGTAAAAATCGGGCGAGGGTTTTTCTTTTTCTGGATTGTTTTTTAAAACTGTTGGTTGGGTTTAGAGAAATGGGTGGGCGGGTCAATCAGTGCTTTTGAAAACACTATTGGTTGGGTTTAGGGAAGGAGTAGGGTGGGTCAGTCAATCGGTCAGTCAGTCAGCCGACAGCGGCTTCTGGTGGATTTACGGAGAACAGCAGCTGCGAATGGCACTCGCCAGAGAAATTTGAGATCTCAAAAAGCGTACTCAGCGGAGAAAGACCCAATGGATTCTCCACACAGAAACGCCAACTGACCCAGCCGGGACTCGAACCATCAACCTTCTTGTTGTGAGGCCACAGTGCTAACCACTGAGCCACCGCGCCGCCCTCTTCATTTTCATCAGAAGAAAAAAAACTTTAAGAAAAAAAGACCTAAAGAAGTCTTTATTCTAAGTATAAAATGTATTCAAAACAGATCAAATGTCTCTCTTAATTCAAGATTTCCTTGAGAACAAAATGACTTAAATTATTATTTTCTGAGGGGCATCTCTTTTGATGGCGCAGTGGTTAGCACTGTGGCCTCACAGCAAATAGGTCGCTGGTTTGAGTCCCGGCTGGGTCAGTTGGCATTTCTGTGTGGAGTTTGCATGTTTGACCCCTGATAAATAAGGGACTAAGCCGAAGGAAAATGAATGAATGAATTCTTTTCTGAAAAAAAGAGTTTTTCACACTGTAACCCAGGATTGTCTAGAGTATATAAGATCACACATTCTAAAAAAATGCTGAGTTGTCATAACCCAATGTTGGGTCAAATATGGAACCAACGATGAAATATTTTTTCATTTAAATTTAAATGACACTTTTTAACCCAACGGCTGTGTTTGTCCATATTTGACCCAACATTTGGTTTTGACAACCCAGCATCTTTTAGAGTGCAGATGTCAGAGAAACTGTCCATCCGATTGTGTGTGTGTGTGTCTGAGTGTGAATGAGATTTCCTTGCGCATCAGAGCTTTTGTGTG
>CAIGQV010016716.1:3849235-3859356 GCA_903798115.1 Danio jaintianensis | reverse complement strand
CACACACACACACACACACACACACACACACACACACACACACACACCTTAATTAAAACACACACTACATCAGTAAAAAGACAAGCTCTCAGCCACTAAGCAACAAGATCAAATAACATGTTTGGTTAAAAATGCCAGTTCATGCGAAAATGCCACGGTTTACTTATCGCATATGATATTACAAACCTGTGAGTAGACATGCTGATATTGAATAATAATAATAAAAAACATACTGTCTTGTTTTGTGAAGCACAAAATGAGATATTTTGAAGAATGTCCATTCTGCTTCATTCAATAAAAAGATTGAGTAAATAACAGCCAAAAAAAGTATCATAACAGTAATTATAACAATCATGGCAAATAAAGTAGATAAAGCCAAAAGCGCAGGTGAGGCCAAAACACGGCGCACTGTAAATTCAGACAGACACAAAAAATAACGGATGCTGTTTTTGTTTTTTTTGCAAAGATAGTCTAGATCAGTGGTCACTAACAGGCAGATCGAGGTCCGTGTCCAGACCCAGAAGCGTCCCATACGGACCCAGACATACAGCCTAAAGAGGTCGCGCAGGTCTGTTACTTCAGTCGCGCTTCCGCAGGGTGTTCTACTGCACCCAATCGATCGCTCCCACTATTTATTAATTTTGTTTACCCGCTGTCTGCTAAGAAGTTTTCTTTTTAACTGACTGTTCCTGCTGAATTAAGACGAGAGAGAAGAGCCGAACACTCTCTCTTTGCTTAAGTTTTATTCACTACGATGGTGCTGATAAGTGATAACCGAGCTCTCTGGAATGATTGTTAATAAAAATGCATTTATAATCCTTGGTAAAGCAAGCATAATGTAAACAGAAGGAATCATTAATCAATACTCCAAAAGAGCTCAATTATTAAGATGTGTTGACATAATTAATTATTATTTGCATAATTGGTTGAGACTGAGAGTCAAGATGTTAAACAGAAAAAGGGGAAGTTTAAGCTTTTTCTCTCTTTATTTTTCTTAGCATTTTATTTGAACATACAATTTTCAAAATGCTCTATTTTTATTAAATTAATGAGAGAACATTCAAATCTACAGTCATATGTGTGAAGCCTGCTCCATTTTCAGGTGTTTGCTACTCAATAAATATGTATATTGTTCTTTGAATTTTTCTGTAGCCATTTTTTTTTCTAAACATAGCACAAACTGTATTGTACCGAAACCGTGACCCTCAAACCGTGATACATACTGAACCATGAGTAGATTGAACCTTTGTACCCTATTATGCACTTAGATTTATTAGTTATTTATTGTTGTTTGATAAATTTGCATATGCTTTTTAATTTTATGGAAAATATTCTGAATATTTTGCTAAACCTCTGTTTACGCTATTAATTAAATGTTTTATTTTTTCTAAAATGTGTTTTTTTGCTCACCGAGTTTGCTTTAATTTGATCTAAATACAGCAAAAAGCAGGAAATACCAGGAATATTATTACAATCCAAAGTAAGAGTTTTCTATGAAAGTATATTTTAAAATGTAATTTATTTCAGTGTCATTTCTGTATCATTATTCCAGTCTTCAGCGTCACATGATCCCTCAGAAATCATTCCAATATAATGATTTAATGAACAAGAAATATTTCTGATTATTATCAATGTTGAAAACATGTCATATTATTGTGGAAAATGATATGTTCATTTTCTGGATTCCTTGATGAATGAAAAGTTCAAGAACAGCCTTTCTTTGAAATAGAAATATGTTGTAATATTATAGATGTCTACTGTCACATTTTATCAATCTAATGTATCCTCAAAGATTGAAGTTTTATTTTCTTACTGACCCCAAGCTTCTGTATACACAGATTAAATGTAATACAGGTTTTGGAGTGAGTAACCAATGACAGAATCTTCATTTTTAATGGTTAAGTGGCTGTTTTAATTAGATCTGGCGACTCCCGCCGGAGGAATGGGTTTCAGGATTCTGCCGTTACATTAAAGCAGGACGACAGATGAATAATTCCTTTCATGTTTCTTCAAGAAGCAAATGGTGACATTACAACTATATTAATACAGGATGTTTGATCATGAGTGGCCAGATGCCAAGAGACAGACAGGAGAACAGATTCTGTAGAGACAGACAGACAGACAGACAGACAGACAGACAGACAGACAGACAGACAGACAGACAGGAGAGCAGATTCTGCAGAGACAGACAGACAGTGAGACAGCAGACAGACATATTCTGGAGACAGACACACAGAATCAGTGACAGACAGACAAACAAACAGACAGAGACAAACAAGCAGACAAACAGAACCAGCAGACAGACAAACAAACAGTCAGACAGACAGACAGACAAACAGAACCAGCAGACAAACAGACAGACAGCAGAGCAGAATCTGGAGACAGACAGACAGAACCAGCAGACAGACAGACAGACAGAGACAAACAGACAGATAAACAAATAGACAGAGCCAGAAGACAGAGGCAGGCAGACAGACAGACAGACATACAGACAGGAGAGCAAATTCTGGAGACAAACAGACACACATAAACAGCCAGACAAACACACAGACAGATGGACAAAAATGGACAGAACAAGCAGACAGACAGGAGAACACATGCTGGAGACAGACAGACAGACAGACAGACAGAAAGACAGAAAGACAAAACCTGTAATGCTATGTTCACATCAGATGTGGAATGCGTAAATAAATCCTGTTAATCATATGTAAATAGACGCGTGAACATTTTGAGTTGACTCGCTTTAATCACACGTCAAATTCACTTTACAATAGATGTGGATTCGCATCATGGGCGGGGCTTCTGTCTGCCCGGTAACTCTAGCTTTAATGCTAAATGGCTAACATGGATTTTATTTAGATAGTAGCTGTGCTTTATGTGCTTTAGGAATGCTGAAAAACACAGTGGATTTGTTTGGCGCCGTGTCTAAGTCCACTAGATCCTTTCAGAGGTACAGCAGCTCTGTGAGTTCATAAACTCCTCCAGAAACTGTACCTGGATGATGGAAGCTTTCAGCGGTGCTTCCGACTGAGCCGAGCCCAGTTTGATGAGCTGCTGTCCGGTGTCGGCAAGAAGCGCTACATCCTAATCACGCCCCTACAAGGGCAAGCTACTGATTGGTTAACTCAGAGCGAATGTCCGCTGAAGTTCAGATTTTCTAACTCAAGCGATTCGCGCGTCAAACTCACAAAACACTCAATTCGCGCTGCCTCATTCGTGCGAAACGCACCGCAAGATGTCTTTTCGCATCTTTGCATTGACTTAACATGTTAATCACTCATGCTTGACGCTTCATCCACATCTGGTGTGAACGCAGCATGAGACAGAACCAGCAGACAGACAGACAGACAAAGAGAGAGACAGAAAGACAGAACATGCAGACAGAACCAACAGACAAGCAGAACCACCAGACAGTCAGACAGACAAACAGAAACACAGACAGAAAGATAGAACCTGCAGACAGACAGGCGAGCAGATTCAGGAAGCAGACAGACAGACAGATCCAGCAGACTGATAGAACTGGGAGTCAGACAGTAGAGACAGACAGTGAAGACAGACAGAAGAGCCAGTGATTGTAAATGAGTGAGACGCTGATGAACGGAGGAGAGCAGAAACACAGTGACGACCCCTTAGCCCAGCTAAGAGGAGACCAGCACTTAATTGAAGCCTCCCGGCAAGACACACACACACACTGTATAAAAGGCTTGAGAGATGAAGAAAGCACAATAGCAGCGATCTGACGGCTCTCCATTAGCCTGAAGCGCCCGCAGGCCACCTCACATCTGACCTACTACTATAACACACAATATCTGGATAATACATCGCAATATTCTTGAGTCTTATTGCTGTATTTAATACACAATCTGCTCCGAGAGCACACTGAAAATGGCCCAAAAATAAAACACAAGCATTTTTAGACTTCTACACTCACTTCTATTCATTGTCAATATAATGTTTGCAATATTTTCCCAGAAGAAAAAATATAGGAAATACTGTGACAATTTCCTTGCTCTGTTAAACATCACTTGGAAAATATTA
Source organism: Danio jaintianensis (assembly GCA_903798115.1). NCBI lineage: Eukaryota > Metazoa > Chordata > Actinopteri > Cypriniformes > Danionidae > Danio > Danio jaintianensis. The sequence goes on along the minus strand of CAIGQV010016716.1, from coordinate 3,855,318 downwards.
GAAAAAGAATAAAAATTTGACAGGAGGGCAAATAATTTTGACTTCAACTGTACATCACAATATAAAGCAGGTTCCACATGTGAACACGTCTACAGTTCTCCTGTCAGACGCCTGTAATTTCAATACACATGTGACTTACTATGGAAAACTGCTCTGGAATGCTGTGTGTGTGTGTAACGTGTGAAAATTTTCCAGGTCACTGATGAGTTTGTGTGACAGCGAACCAGAGCCGCTCCATAATACAACACAATACAATCAGAGTCCAGCAGTTGAAAGCGCAATACATCAGGTCTCTGTTCTGTCCCATCAGCAGAGATCTGAAAACTTCTAGAAACATTCATTCATTCATTCATTTTCTTTTCGGCTTAGTCCCTTTATTAATCAGGGGTCGCCACAGCGGAATGAATGCTCCTTAAATCGCAATACAGAAGTGTCATACACGCAAACGAAAACAGCCAAAGCAACTGTTTAGATTTATGAATGCTGCGTCCCAATTTCCAATTGTAAAGGAAAAATATACTTTTGAGGGTTTAACAGAAGAGTATGCAAGCTTTGGGACATACTACTTCCTCGTTAACAGATAGTTATGTTGCTTAGTTATGTCCAATCATCTCGACACATCATCCACATTTCTTTCATATTTAATTACCTACATTATTGGAGACCTAGCTGTGTGTTAATCTGCCATTCACGAGTCCTTTGTGCAGAGAAATCTCCTCAGGTCTTTGGGTAATTATGCATACAGAAGTTACTGTCCAAACATATCTTGATATAATATTGTTGTTGCAGATGAAATATAACATTGAAAACATGATTTAAATACTTTCCAGTTGGCTAGATATTAACTAATAGTCATTCAAACAGCTTTACCAAAGCCTCTCTACTTGACGGTTGGTCTCACGCGTCTGCCATGTTTGTAGTTTATTTACACTTTTTACCCGATTTTGTGGTTCTAATCAAATTCACGTCCAACGACCAATATATTGTGGGCCATATTAGTAGTTAGAGTATGGAAGGTTCTACACTTCGAATTTTTACCGGAAATAGTAAACCATCCGTGAACCTCTGGCTTACTCTATTCAACATACTACGGTTTGGGACACACTAATTCTATTTTCAAATACTATTTAGGATGAATAGTATGCGAATTGGGATGCAGCAACAATACTAAAATGCTATACTAAAATACAGTTTATATCACAGTCAAGTGATGTTTAATACCGTGTCCTAACAACACATGATAAGATTCCTGTGACAAGCAGTTTTGTTTGTCTGCACCAAACACGATGTGACATGACAGAAACATTTAAATAGCAGCCACTGCACTCCCAACGATTCATTTTAATCTAATGAATACATATTAAAGCTCTTTACTATTATTAATAGGCTACTGAGTGACGGATGTTGTTGGTTTGCACTGAGTCACAGTTCTGACATTCATTTTCAAACTGCTGCAAGTTATTTTATATTCATGTTCTGAGGTGAACTATCTCTGCTGCTGCTTTCAGTAGTTTGGCAATAAATGTCACGTAAAATGATATTTAAACTCAAATTGGGAGCACACTGAATAAAGCTCATAATATGTACCTGAAGCAATCATTGTCATAGTAGTTTATGCTGTTGTTCAGCTGTGACGTTGCAGAAACAGAAAGCATTTCTAAAATAGAAATATAGCTTTTGTTGCATGCTGCATCGCGTGTTGTTAGGACATGGTGTAACAATGCTAAATATTTTTCACAATATTTCCAATTATATTTTTCTATTTACAACTTGTATAAAGAGAGAAAAGAATGTACTGTATTAAGGTAATTCACGATCCGATCCAATTCCGATTCTTAACTTATAATATTCCTATTTCTTCTGCTGTCCATTTACATCTTTACATTTTAACCAGAATTAGAGTTTTTATACTTTTGTTTAATAATTGCAATTTCTGTATGACAGTACCGTCATCTTAAAAAATATATTTTATTTTTATTAAAGAATTATTCACGATGAACAAGCTCTGAATGTGAAAAAGCCAATTACAAGAAGCAATTATGAAAAACAAATATATTCCATAAACAAAAGTCATATTAATTAATTTCCAAAAAAAGAGAGAGCATCACAATTTTTTATTTGTTTATAACATTAAGAAAATATTAAGGAAAAATGTAAAGTCAAAATGACTAGCTCTTTTATGAAACTTTAATTCTTTTTATTTCCCCAAGTACTGTTAAACAGAAAAAACGATTTTTCTCAACACATTTTAAGCATAATAGTTATAATTAATATTATAAGATGTTTTCACACCTGACTAGGAGGTGGTTTTTGTCAAATCAAATTTGTACACACTGAGTAAGATGTTTTTGATTTGTCAGTGTTTTAGTTTATGTGCTTATGCCTGTATGTTTTAAACTGACTTTTTAATTAATTGGTTATTATTGTTTTAATTTTTACCTGTCCAGGGACTGCAGGTGGAAAATAGCAATCCTGCTACAACCTGGCACAATGCATCTTTCCTTTTTGAGGTTAATGTAATTTTTGTGCATGTCCCTGTTATATAAATAAATTCATTCATTCATTCATTCATTTATTCATAATAACTAATTTCTAGTAACTAATTTAGTAAAGTAATAAACACAAACTACAACTTACAGTATATATGGAGAGGAATATACACTGTATATACACTAAATACCACTAAAATACCACTAAAATAACACCAACATGCTACAAAATCATCTGTTGCCATTTATTATAAGACAACTCCAGCTATCAATTACCATGCTCTGAGCCAAATAAACACTAAACGATGGTTTAATTTTGTCCCAAACGCTCCGTGCTGTCATAACTGTCTCCTGCAAATAAGATGTGGCATTTTCATCTGAAGCTGCTGTGTGCAATTACAGACGGGTGGAGCAGAACACCAGCATATATAAAGAAAAGCACGGGAGAAAAATATCTCAGACATTAAAACCTGTCATTTGGTTTCAGTTGAACAGTTTCCAGATGGTAGTTCACCAATTACCCAGAGAACATCCGACCGGATCCGTCAGCGCTTACACGGACAGGTATAAGAGAGAGATCATAATGACCAAACCGACATTATAATTGCAATGAATCTATTCTAGGACAGTCATTATACAGCATTTATGCAGCACTGCAAAAAATATGGCCTGGAGTTGTTTTGTACTTCCTGAAAGCAACAGCAAAGACACTGAGATAAAAGGCACAGATGTGCAATAAAGAGTCAGGCCAATATTTTTCACATTAAAAAAATACTATAGTAATTTATAGTTAATACTGTAATGTTTTTGAATCATACTATATTAAAGGGGACCTATTATGCAAAAATCACTTTTATAAGAGGTTTAAACACTATTCGTCTGTGAATATAACCAGCTTATAATGGTAAAAAGGTATTAATTAATTTTTTTATAAACACACTTGATAACAACCGTCTGCAGAAACACTTTGATTGACTTTCTCCCTTTGTATGTGTCATCAGAGGGGGAAAGCCCCGCCCATTGGTGAAAATCTCTCCCTCATTAGCATAGGATGTTAGTCTTGTTTTTCAATCTGCCACTATGCTGACACACAGGCATTTGTAGCTCCGCCCTCTTTTGAAAAGCGCACAATCTCATTTGAATTTAAAGGGACAGTTATCAAAAAATTAGGATCTAAGCCTAAAAGAGGCAGTTTCAGAGTTATAAAACATTATTTGTGTGGTGTTTTGAGCTGACACGTCACATACACACTCTAGAGACATCAGAGATTTAATAAGGGCATAATAGGTCCCCTTTAAAGTGCTTAAATTAATCTGCTATGGTAATTCTATAGTTGAACGGCAACACAACTACTATAATATAAATAAATCCCCCAATATTGTAGCTTACCACGACTATAGGGTGTATTATAATACAATACACCACAATTTACTATAGTAAAAATTAAACATACTATAATTTGTCAGTTCACTTTAGTTAATACTACAGTATACTGTACCAGTCATTAACAAAGAGTTGTAAATACTGTAATATATAAAGTATAATACACTTTACTATAGTGTAGTTAAAAAACACTATAGTATTGACAATAAATGACTATAGTATACTTTATTTTAAGATACAATTCCTGCTATTAACAGACCATTACCTATGACGTTTGCCTCAATAAACTCTTAATTTGCTTCTTATTAAGTTATTAAGGTACTAGTTGGGTTTAGGTATTGGTAAGAATAGGGATGAAGAATAAGATCATGCTGAAAATGTACTTCATAAAAACAAATAAACAGCCAATATCTCGATAATAGGCTGGTAATAGGGCACTAGTTAATAGTGAGAATTGGTCCTTAAATTAAAGTGTATGTTAATCTGATTAATAATTAATAGATATGATGCAAGTAATATACAGTTGTTTGTTTATAAGCTTAACTAATTGCTTATCCAACCAGAATCTGGACTCAAACTAGCATTTGACTAAGCTTCACTTTCTAGTATTACCTGTAAAACTACCCACATGAAAAAATACTATAGTAATTTATGGTAAATCCTATAGTGTTTTTAAACCACACTATAGTAAGGTGTATTATACTGCATATATTTTAGCTTTTACAACGATTGCTCCAGCATACTGTCGTATAGTGTACTAATAAACTGTAGTGTACTTTATTTTTTATTACAGTAAACTGGTGTATTATAGTTGTAGAAATCTACTTTTTTTATATAGTTGTTGTGTATTAAATTAATATGGTTCAAAAACACTATAGCATTTACTACACACTACTACAGTATTTTCATGTGTGTAAAGCGGTCTCTTCCTCTCTGATATGAGCATCAGCTTTGAGGACATCAGCTCTGTGTCCTTGTACATAGCCACATCTGACCTTTAAACGCTGATAAATCACATTTAAACCTCAACATCTCTACTAAACCAACATTTTTAATCTGCTGTAATATTAATATTCACCATGTGTGAGCATTTTCTGACTGACAAATACAGTTTTTTTTATATTAACGCAGTATGAAAGATAAATTAATATTTTTTGTGATTCTAAATCTTAAATGTAGCTATAAATAATCAATTTTAAGCAGTTTACACAGTGATAATACCTCAAACGACTTCACAAAATGGTTTATGATTACAATAAACATCATCGTTTAGTGGATAACATCGATTTTCGCGGGTCAAGAAACTTGTTTGCTAACAGGAAATATACAGTAATAAAGCATTTTAGTTACATTGAAAATATAATGGGCTAAAAATAAACCATGAAACGTCTTAATAGATTAATTAATTTCACAAAAACACGATTTCGACAGTTTTTTCCTTATGTCCGGAGCTTGTTTCGTAAGTTCAACTGTCATTCGGAGTTCAGAAATGAATGAAAATCCCCTCAGAAGTCTGATGAAGGTGCAGTTGTGTGTTTTAACCTCATTGTTTTGTAGTTGTGTGGTAAAGTAATGTGTGACTGACCTGCCAGGATGGCTTTTCCAGGATGGGTGAGTTTAGCTTTCGCTGCTCCGCGTTCACGCGTCATCTTTAGTCTGTCAGGAACGCGCACAGCACGCGCATCTGAGAGCAGCGCGCGATCCGCCGACCATAGACTGATGACATAAGACAGCGCTCAGCCAATCAGCGGCCAGAACACGGAGAGGGGCGGGGCTTGCGTCTCAGTTTCTCTCTCTCTCTCTCTCAGTGCCACGCCCTCGAGGAGAGAAACTCGCTTTAATAATAATGAAAGCAGATCCGGATTCAATCTCGATCTACACCCCCTAAAGACGACTTCACATCAACGTTTAGACTGAAATAAGAAACAAAGCAACAAAACTCCACAGTATGAAAACTCAAACCTGTAAAAACTCGAAACAAACAAACCAATAAACAGATTAAATAAATAATCAAGTTATAAAGAGGAGGATAATACAGTAAAAGAAAGATATATATAAGAAAGATATGTATATATATGCATTCATAAGTCAACAAACAAAAGAAAAAATGTACAATATAATGTACTTTTCAAATGTAAAAGTGTAATGAAAAACAATATAATGTACTTTTCAAACGTAAAAATGTAATGAAAAACAATATAATGTACTTTT
>CAIGQV010016716.1:3769519-3784103 GCA_903798115.1 Danio jaintianensis | reverse complement strand
TGTGTGTTTTTGTGCATATGTGTCTGTATCTCTCTCTCTCTCTCTCTGTGTCTGTATCTCGGTGTGTTTATGTGTGTTTGTGAGTGTGTGTTAGTATTTGTGTGTATGTGCATCTGTATTTCACCGTGTGTGTGTGTGTCTGTGTGTGTCTGTATCTCTTTGTGCATGCTTATGTGTGGTAATGTGTGTGTGCATGTGTGTATCTGTGTGTGTGTGTGTGTGTGTGTGTGTATATCTCTTTGTGTGTGTTTGTGTGTTAATGTGTATGTTCATGTGTCTGTATCTATGCGTATGTCTATGTGTGTGTATCTGTGTGTGTGTGTGTGTGTGTGTGTGTATATCTCATTGTGTGTGTTTGTGTTAATGTGTGTGTTTTTGTGTCTGTATCTATGCATATGTCTGTGTGTGTGTGTGTGTGTGTGTGTGTGTGTGTGTGTGTGTGTGTGTGTGTGTGTGTGTGTGTCTCTGTGTTGTTTTTGTTGTAGTGTCAGCAGTGTGTGTGTTCCAGTAAGGCAGGCAGACAGCAGGTTTGTGTTATGATGGTGTTTCTCCTCTTCTGACCCCTGAAGAATGCAGAGTTCAACATGTTTTATGTGCAGAATGAAGCAGCGCTGAGTGTTTGGACGGCTCACATTTCACCATCAGGAAAATGTCCAAGATCATGTCAAAATATGTTCAATATTGATGCTGTTTACAGTCAGAAACCCGTGATTAACATCAGACATGTTTAATCGCTTGATGTTTTATTTGCAGGAATTATACCAAATGACATTTTCCGCTGAACTGCTTTGACCAAAACTATGTTTATTTTACTTATTTTAATTACAACAACACATTCGTGTTCACTTCACATGACATGCGGGTAAACAATAAAACTTTTTAATGTTTTATATTTTTTAATATATGTATTTTTGTAATTATTTCTGAATTTAAATTTGAGTGGTGGCGCGGTGGCACTGTCGCCTTACAGCAAGAAGGTCGCTGGTTCGAGTCCCGACTGGACCAGTTGGCATTTCTGTGTGGAGTTTGCATGTTCTCCCCGTGTTGCTCCGGTTTCCCCCACAGTCCAAACACATGCGCTATAGGGGAATTGAATAAACTAAATTGGCCGTAGTGTATAAGTGTGTGTGAATGTGAGAGTGTATGGGTGTTTCCCAGTACTGGGTTGCAGCTGGAAGGGCATACACTGTGTAAAACACATGCTGGATAAGTTGGTGGTTCATTCCGCTGTGGCGACCCCTGATGGATAAAGGGACTAAGCTGAAGGAAAATGAATGACTGAATGAGTTTTTATGTGTTTATTTATTCATTCATTTTCTTTTCGGCTTAGTCCCTTTATTCATCAGGGGTCGCCACAGCGGAATGAACCGCCAACTTATCCAGTATATGTTTTACGCAGCGGATGCCCTTCCAGCTGCAACCCATCACTGGGAAACACCCATACACTCCCATTCACACACATGCACACTACGGCCAATTTTTAGCTTACCCAATTCCCCTAAAACGCATGTCTTTGGGCTTTGGAAACCGGAGCACCCGGAGGAAACCCACGCGAACACGGGGAGGACATGCAAACTCCACACAGAAATGCCAACTGACCCAGCCGAGGCTCGAACCAGCGACCTTCTTGCTGTGAGGCGACAGCGCTACCCACTGCGCCACCGCACCGCCCTTTTTATGTATTTAATATAACATAAAGTTATGTGCTGTTTCTCTCTGTCTCCCCCTAGCTGCAGTCTCTGGGAGTGAATTCGGCCAGCATCAGCTTCAGCTGCCTGACTATGGAGTCTGACCGCTTCATCTGCATCCGAGAAAAAGTGGGCGAGCAAAACCAGGTAATAATAATCGATATGAGTGACCCGAGCAACCCGATCCGCCGGCCCATCACCGCAGACAGCGCCATCATGAACCCGGCCAGCAGAGTAATTGCGCTCAAAGGTACCACGCTCAGATGATGCTTAATGTTTAATAATGTGCTTCTCAATAATGCTAACTCTCCCTTTAACCACTAATCTGCTCTCGCTCTGCGCTGGTTGAAGACGGTGAGTTTGTCAGACCATACTGAATGATGCATGTCATTAGCTATGTTTCCATCCACCCATTTTCATGCAAATTTTGGAATATGCTTAACGGCAGTTTTGAAAATGTGCATAAAATACTTATGCGCACACAACTGAGTAGGATAAACTTTTTATCCCATAAGAAAAAATGTGCATAAACTACGATGTCGACACATTTATGAAATAAACTGCATGTGCACCAGTAAAGTGAATGCCTCCAAAAGCCACCGCATTGCGTTCATTGCGTTTCGTCTTTGTCTTCTGAGGAGCAACTCATTTATTAGAGAAGAAAAAACACCACAGTGGCTTCTCCCAAGTTCAAGTTTAGCTTTATTGTCATTCCTCTACTTGTGTGGACATACAGAGAAACGAAACGTCATGTCTCGCAGGACAACGGTGCTACATAAAATAATCATAAAGAGCTATTTTAAAAACCTATGCATAACTAACATATACATATAGGATACTTAACTATACACATAAGACTTAACTATACATATAAGATACTTAGCTATATACATAAGGCAGGCTATACAAGTACTTTTACATGAGACTGAACAATGTTGTGCAGGATATTGTGCAAGAGAGGTCTTAAAGGTGAACATTGTGCAAAAGAGGTATTTAAGGTTTAATATTGGGCAGGAGTTATTTAAGGTTGAAGCAAGCAGTGCAACATGACTGTGGTACATTTATAGTAAACATCGTTTTCATTATTGAGTTCTTGTAAGATGGAGTTTAGATAAAGTGTCAGGTGCATAAGAGAGAAGAGTGTTTCTACAGGTGGTTTGTCAAGCCCACTCACCTGAATGAAGCACATTTGAAGTGCACAATGTTTCCAAAGACATGAAGTGATTAAGAAAGTGTCTATAGTGCAAATGTGCAACCTGGTGCAAGAGTCAGAGAGACGAGAGGGTGTCTTTTCTACAGGTGGTTTGTTAAGCACACTCACCTGTATGGGACATACTCAGGAATGCATGTGGAGGGGGGGTGTGGATGAGATTTCAGAGGGGGGTAAATTGACTGGAGTTGAGGGCTCTAGTAGTCTAGCCAAGCAGGCTGTAATACTTTGAAACCTTCTTCCTGATGGCAGCAGCTGGAAGAGATTGTGGGAGGGATGAGTAGAGTTTTTCACAATACTGCTAGCTTTTTTAGTGCGTTCTCTGGCTGATATTTGCTCCAGTTTACCAGGAAGTGAGGATTTGTTCAGTTTGACTCAGTGGATGCAAACACTGCATTATTTGCAAATGTTTTATTACAGTTTTGTGCATAAGTTAAGTTCGCGTCTTTGGATGAAAGCCTAGCCAATCACTGATGAAACACATGTGCGGGGTGGATTACTTGGCTACTAATTGCAAATTACATGACAAGATTAGTAGTCAGTAATAGAATCTCTTAGATTGCACTTTTATGGTATCGTATTGGGACCACTTTTGGGTTACATTTAGATGTAGATTTTGTGCTAACCCTTAAATGAGATCACATATATTCAGGTAGGATAATCTTGCACTGTTTTGACAGATACAAAGAAAAAGCATAGCTGTAAGCAGCAATTATCAGTTCAAGTGTTTTTAAGGCCAGTAGGTATTTTTGTGAAAATGTAGTATTTACTCACTTACTATCCTTTGGCTAAGACACTGATTTATCAGGGGTCGCCACAGTGGAATGAACCGTTAATTACTCTGGCAGGAGATCTTGAAATCTTTTGAACCTGCCAGAACTTCATCGGAGGGAAAATCTGATCGCAACGGACGATGAACTTGTCAAATCAATGATCAAAGACCAGATTTTATCCTAGGATTTCAGGAATCTTTTAGGATTTCCTACATTTGTCTCAGACGACCGAATCATAGCTAAAATCACTCAGTGTGAGCAGGGCTTAAGTCGGGCCAGTTGTCCCTCAGTTAAAGCTGCTTACAAGTAATTTTTTTCACATTGTAGCTCCATCATGTGGTTAAACTACATATATATACATATATTATTTATGCACTCCAAATTTGGTGACGATACCTCGTTCCAGAGTTATGCAGATTTTTTAAACAGTGGCCTAGCCCACTTTGGATGTTTGGTTGTCCTGTGGTTGAACGTGGAAAATCAACTTTTTTGATCACTTTTGATATCCAGACTCCGGAGTATCTGACTATGCCACACTTGGTTCAGATCAGGTGAAAAACCTATGACTAGTTAGCAAAATAGCTAAAATTAGAATACAAAACTTTTTTTTTAGCCCAAAAATATACTAAAGTCATCAAATAGACAGGAATAAATGACCACACAACATGTGAACTCTATTTAATTAATAGTTTATTTTTAGACGTCTATTAGATTTACTTGACTACTCAAATTTAGCCTTGTTTAAGCCAATACATCTATGTTTATACATCAGTTAGACTTTTAAACATATTGCTTGGTGTATTAGTGTTATAAGTACTTGATATTTGCAATCAGATTACAAATAGGCCTGTCACGATATCTATTGTTGTACGATATATTGCGCCAAAATATATTGCGATAAACGATATTATTGTCATTTTAAGACCATTTTATGCCACTCATTATATAATGCCAGAATGACAATATAATATCATCACAATGCAAGTAAACTCTTCCAAAGAACACATCATATTTCATTCTTAAGAATATTTCTTTTAATTATGGTCATTTTAACAGTTTATTAATCAGGCATTGGTATCAGAATGTGGAAACGCATATCCTAAATAAATATTAATAAATGTTACCACAAAAGTGCAAGGTAAAGAGTAACAGAGGCTGTGATATCTGCTACCAGATCTATTTTCAGCTGTCAGACACCTACATGAAAATATACTATAGTAATTTATAGTAAATACTGCAGTGTTTTTTTAACCATACTGACACTGACACCTCCAATAGAGATAGAGATGTTGCACAATCAGCTAAAATGTTGCTAGGTTTGGTTTTTATGTATGGATGATATATGTTCAATATATATATCACCCAAAATTATTGAGCTCATGTCCATGTGTTGTGCGATAAGTCAATATATTGATTATTGTGACAGGCCTAATTACAAAGATTAATTATTTCAGATTTTAGATAACTATAGATTGCATTTAGTTCTTAACTACTCAGCTCTGTCTGTCTCATATGTATGCAGGCGTCCATGTCTTATATATTAATGGCAGAATAAATATTATTTCTGACATCTGCATGCAGGGGCGTAGCTACCGGGGGGACGGGGGGGTACGTCCCCCTCACTTTTAGAGCCAGACCATTTCGAAACAGGTGATTAATAATTATATGAACGTAAACTTTTGGATTTCATTCAGCTGCCCCCCCCCCACACTTTTAAAATGTCCGCTACGCCCCTGTCTGCATGATCATTGTGTATTTGCATCTTCATAATCACGAACGTCATTTTACTGGCATCAGAGTGTAAAAAACGTGTTCTTTTTCATATATTCCTGTCTGTCCAGTTTTATCGATCCGCTCTTAATATTTTTTATCAACACATCCTGGTTCACGAAATCATCTGACTTTCAGTGCTTTATCATAAATGAAGATCTATCTGTCATCTAGCAGATCATGTGATCAGATCAGAGATGCTGCATGCTCATTTCATTTGTTTGTTTGTGTTGAGCAAATGTTTTTTTAAATATATTTCTTTTTTTTAAATTCAATGATTAAATAATATTTTATTAAAGGGATAGTTAACCAAAAAATGCAAATGTTGGGAAATATCAGAAAAAGAAAAAAAAAATCACAGGAGGGCGAATAATTCTGACTTCAACTGTGTATATACACTCACCAGCCACTTTATTAGGTACACCTTACTAGTACTGGGTTGGACCCCCTTATGCCTTCAGAACTGCCTTAATCCTTCATGGCATAGATTCAACAAGGTACTGGAAATATTCCTCAGAGATTTTGGTCCATATTGACATGATAGCATCACGCAGTTGCTGCAGATTTGTCGGCTGCACATCCATGATGTGAATCTCCTGTTACACCACATCCCAAAGGTGCTCTATTGGATTGAGATCTGGTGACTGCGGAGGCCATTTGAGTACAGTGAACTCATTGTCATGTTCAAGAAACCAGTCTGAGATGATTCACGCTTTATGACATGGTGCGTTATCCTGCTGGAAGTATCCATCAGAAGATGGGTACACTGTGGTCATAAAGGGATGGTCATGGTCAGCAACAATACTCAGGTAGGCTGTGGTGTTGACACGATGCTCAATTGGTACTAATGGGACCAAAGTGTGCCAAGAAAATATCCCCCACACCATTACACCACCACCACCAGCCTGAACCGTTGATACAAGGCAGGATGGATCCATGCTTTCATGTTGTTGACGCCAAATTCTGACCCGACCATCCGAATGTGGCTCATCAGACCAGGCAACGTTTTTCCAATCTTCTATTGTCCAATTTTGGTGAGCCTGTGTGAATTGTAGCCTCAGCTTCCTGTTCTTAGCTGACAGGAGTGGCACCCAGTGTGGTCTTCTGCTGCTGTAGCCCATCCGCCTCAAGGTTGGACGTGTTGTGCGTTCAGAGATGCTCTTCTGCAGACCTCGGTTGTAACGAGTGCTTATTTGAGTTACTGTTGCCTTTCTATCAGCTGGAACCAGTCTGGCCATTCTCCTCTGACCTCTGGCATCAACAAGGCATTTGCGCCCACAGAACTGCCGCTCACTGGATATTTTCTCTTTTTCGGACCATTCTCTGTAAACCCTAGAGATGGTTGTGCGTGAAAATCCCAGTAGATCAGCAGTTTCTGAAATACTCAGAGCAGCCCGTCTGGCACCAACAACCATGCCACGTTCAAAGTCACTTAAATCACCTTTCTTCCCCTTTCTGATGCTCGCTTTGAACTGCAGCAGATCGTCTTGACCATGTCTACATGCCTAAAGGCATTGAGTTGCTGCCATGTGATTGGCTGATTAGAAATTTGCGTTAACGAGCAGTTGGACAGGTGTACCTAATAAAGTGGCTGGTGAGAGTATATATGTATTTTTTTAATGTAAAAACTGCTACGGTCAATATTTTAAGTCCCCTTAAGAAATTATAATTTTTTTACTGTTTACAGAACAACACACATAATATAGTATCCGGATGAGCCTGTGTTATTAGTTTAATCACTTATTATTGGAGAATAAAATACAACGTTGTGCCCGACCAATCAGAATAGAGTATTCCAGAGAACCATGTAATAAATTTAAAACATACATACATCTGCTTTATTTGAGTGTTGAGTGTGTGTGTGTGTGTGTGTGTTGTGTGTTTAGCGGCACGAACGCTCCAGATCTTCAACATGGAGATGAAGAGTAAAGTGAAGGCTCACACCATGACGGAGGAGGTGTTGTTCTGGAAGTGGATCTCTGTGAACAGCATCGCTCTGGTCACTGATACAGCCGTCTTTCACTGGAGTATGGAGGGAGAATCGCAGCCCGTTAAGATATTTGATCGACACGCCAGTCTGGCCGGATGCCAGATCATCAACTACAGGACAGACCAGCAGCACCGCTGGCTCCTGCTCATCGGCATCTCTGCACAGGTAAAACTATTTATTTATTTATTTATTTGTTTATTTGTTTGTTTGTTTGTTTGTTTGTTTTTATTTGTTTGTTTGTTTATTTTATTTTTGTTTGTTTTGTTTGTTTATTTTTATTTGTTTGTTTGTTTTGTGTGTTTATTTTTATTTGTTTGCTTGCTTGTTTGTTTTTATTTAATTTTTGTTTGTTTATTTCTTTGTTTGTTTGTTTATTCATTTGTTGTATTATTATTTAGTTGTTATAATTTTTGTATATTATATTATATTATATTATATTATATTATTGTTTTATTATTATTATTATTGTATTATTATTATTATTATTATTATTATTACTATTATTGTATTATTATTGTTTTAGCAGACGCTTTTGTCCAAAGTGACTTACAATTGATGAGGCATTCAGCGATTCAACAAGAAGAGGCAATACACACAACAAGTGCTGATTATACAAAGTAACTTGTTTGTGCTCAGAGAATTTAGTGCTAGGAGGAGGTTTTTTTTGAGAGAGAGAAGAGAGAGAGAGAGAGAGAGAGAGAGAGAGAGAGATTCCATTTGAATGAGAGGTCATGCTCCACTTGAGCTCCTAAAACCCAACAATTTTTTCAACTCTTGAAGGAACCAACCCAGACAAAACCTACATAAAAGTGAAGATAAACTGGATACAAACAGATAAATTGAAGACAAATACAAAAAGGATAAGAGAATAACTGACAATCAGTTTTTATGCATATATTTTTTGAAAACAAACAACTAAGGACAGCAGTTTTTTGAGTCTCTGGAAACATCTAGGAGGACAACAAAATCACACAGAAGAAATCATCTAAGATCAAGCTCTTCAATCAACAATAAGGCAAGACAAAATCAAACAAAACTACATTATAGTGGTGATAAATTGAAGATATAAACAAAAAAGGATAACATAACTGACCATCGGATTTAAATATAAACAACTAAGAAGCAGCATTATTGTGAATATTAAGGATCCAGTAAGAGAAATCATCTCAGAACAAGCTTCAATCAACAAACAGGGAAGACAAAACTTCAAACTAAAGCCAACTTAATAAAATATCAGTGAGCGAGAGAAGAGTGACAGTTAAAAATGGCAGCAGCAGCATCCTCTGTCCCCCTCCGCCACAGCCAAACCATCACATACCCACACAGAGTGAAGAGTGCGAAGGACAGGAAGATATACAAACACCAGCTGCTCAGGACACACCCTGAGACCCTAATGGCCGACTTTTGCCAAAAAGGAGACACATCCACCATCACTAATTTGCTGCTTTACACAGAAAATGGCAATGCTTGGCACAAAGCTATCTGTCTCTATTACAAGAACTTTAAAAAGCATGGCATCTGTAATGGAAGACAAATCCAAATTCATGATGAAGAAAGTGACACCACCTCTTTAACCGTAAATATATACCACAATGGAACAATAATGTTTCAGGGAAATGAAGTCTGCCTAATCTCTGTTCAAGATCATTTTAATGAGCTCAAATCACTGGTAGAGCAAGAGAGACAATCAGAGAGAGCAGACAGCAGTGCTAAAGGCAGGAGCTCCAGGCTGGAGCTGGACATGGAGCTGGAGGAGCCGATCATGGATTGTGATGCCCAGCTGGAGCAGTCGGTCACTCAGATACGCAACAGCCTGTCTCTACAAGAGGTGGAGCTGGTGGAGCTCCGAGAACTGGTGCTCTCACAGACAACATCTAACAAACGCCTTCAACAACTTGAAAACAAACTGCAGCAGCTCACACGAGAATACAAGGATAGTGTTGAAGAACTGAGAGGAGAAATAAACAAATTACAGCAGGACAAAAACACATTAAACACTGAGCTGACAACTGTAAAAGAAGAATTGATCCTCAGAGAGAAAGAAATACAAAGCCTGAGAGAACACACAGAAACCCTCACTCAGCCTACATCGAGCACCAGCCAGACACCACCTGAGACAAACACACAGAGAGCAGACACACATGAGCCCAAACACCCCCGAGATCAGGAGAACACATCCAGAAAGGCAGAAATAGTTATTTTAATGGACTCAAATGGCAAGCACATCAATGAGAAACGGCTATTTCCCAGACACAAAACATTGAAACGCTGGTGCCCAAACACAGCTAGTGCCCTTCTTCAGCTGGACAAAGAGGAACTTGGTAATCCCAGCCACATCATCATACACGTGGGGACGAATGACCTGAAGACACAACAAGAAAGAGTTGCACAGGCCATTACCGAAGTGGCAATTAAAGCAACAGAGGTTTTCCCATCTTCAAAAATAATCATCTCCAACCTTCTACCCAGAACTGATTTCCACCCGTGGACTATACAGAGAGTGAACACAGAGATCTCACGTAGATGTGCTGAAATACCAAACATTCACATCGCACATCACCCTACACTGGGCATTCACCATCTTCAAGACCACGTCCATCTGCATAGAGACAATGTGCATGTGTTTGCTAAAAATCTTAAAGATGTTGCTCTTGGTCGTACCCCAGACAGTCCCTCAAAGAGCAGAAGAGAACTTCACCATCCTCAATCTAAAACACACGCTATTCCAGCATCACCACACAGTGCCTCTTACCCACATCCGGCTGAGCCCTATCCTGCATCTTTGAGAATCCACCAGCAGCACCCACACCATCAGCACCCACGTCCTGTGCCAGCAGACCATCAGCACCCACACCCTGGGCCAATGCATCCACGTCCTGTGCCAGTGTACCCACGTCCTGTGCCAGCAGACCATCAGCATCTACGCCCTGTGTCAGCTCACCCACATCCTCAGCATCCACGCCTTGTGCCAGCAGACCATCAGCATCCACGCCCTGTGCCAGTGCACCCACACCCTCAGCATACACGCCCTGTACCAGCAGACCATCAGCATCCACGCCCTGTGCCAGTGCACCCACACCCTCAGTATCCACGCCCTGTGCCAGTGCACCCACGCCCTGTGCCAGCAAACCATCAGCATCCACGCCCTCTGCCAGTGCACCCACGCCCTCAGCACCCATACCAAATGCCAGCATACCTACACCCTCAGTACCCACGCCCCCAGCCAGCCCCACACCACCATCAACAACGGCAGAATCTTGTAGTACCACCACACCACCAGCAGAGGAAACAGCTTGGACTCAGAGGAGCCTCTGTGATGGGTGATAACACCTGGACAAAGCAGACACCTGCTTTACAGCCCAACAGTCACAGACAAGAACAGGGAAAACTGAGCTACGCTGCAGCACTAAAACAGCCAGTGGACACACACAGCACCAGTCTGAGAGAGATCAAACACATGCTCAATTTAATCTGCTCACGGCTGATGGAATAGTTGTGAGTAAAATACTCAAAATTGCTTGTACTCTAGATAATCTTGTTAATATAAATGACTGTATATGATATTTAGGTATTTTAAGGTTTATATGGATTGGTTCTATTCTAGAGGAATGTTAAAATTGTTTGTTGACCAAATGAAACCGCTGACGATCTCACTGTGGAATATTCAGGGTGTTAACTCATCCAGTCTTGGGTGTAAAGTCAACACCTTGGATTTTAAGAAAAGCATTTCAGACATAGACATCATAATACTTCAGGAAACATGGCGCAGAACTGATGAGGTCACTCTTTGTCCCCCAGGATACCGTGAAATATTTATTTCATCTAAAAAACATGAAAAAATTAAACATGGTAGAGATTCGGGGGGCACAATAATCTGGCACAAACTCCAAATCGATAAATACATCAAATTAATTAAAAAAGAAGAATCTCATATCTGGCTCAAAATAGACAATCAGCTCAGTCAAACGAAAAAGGACATATTCTTATGTGCTCTTTACATTCCTCCATCCGAATCTCCATACTATAATGAAAACATCTTTGAGACCATCCAGACTCAAATAATCCACTTCCAGGCCCAGGGAAGTGTGCTGCTGTGTGGAGATCTCAACGCTAGAACAGGGTCCTTAACTGACTGTACCACAGACAGTGGGAATAAGTACATATTTGGACAGAGTTATCAACAAAACAGTGTAAATACCTCTAGGAATAACTCTGATGCCCAAATAAATAAGAACGGAAAGCTCCTACTTGAGCTCTGTCGAAGCCTCGGTCTGTATCTGGTCAATGGCAGGGTGAGAGGAGACTCTCTGGGGAGATACACCTACAGCTCATTTCTCGGTAGCTCAGCAGTTGACTACATGATCACAGATTTAGATCTGTTCTCTTTCAGTGCATTCACTGTTAAACCACTAACACCTCTATCAGATCACAGCCAAATTACACTTTATATAAAAAGGAACAAGAATACTAATATATTTTTACAATCCAGTAAATTGTATAACATTATAAATAATTATAGATGGGTACAAGACAGCTCTGAAAAATACAGTAACGCAATTGAAGACCCCCAAATAGGTTTACTTTTGGATGAATTTATGGAAAATAGTTATCCTCCTAATGGGGATGGTGTTAATCTAGCTGTAGAAAACATAAATTACATATTTGATTATTTGGCAACGATATCTAATATTAAAACTACTAAGAAAAATTTTAAACAAAAACAAGAGAATGAAAAATGGTATGACTTTGATTGTAAAACAATAAGGAAAAACTTAAGACAACTAGCAAATCAAAAACACAGACAACCAGAGAATACAGATGTACGTCTTCGGTACTGCGAGGAGCTTAAAAAATATAAAAACACAATCAGAAAAAAGAAAGAAGAGTACATCCAGAAACAGCTCAAAACAATTGAAGAATCGGTGGATTCAAGCAATTTCTGGGACAACTGGAACCTCCTTAATAAAAAGAAACATGAACAGCTAACAATACAAAATGGAGACACCTGGAAAAACCACTTTGAGAAACTGTTTAGTAAAATAAACATGAGTACGGAACAATCGCATATATATAATAAGTTAACCCATACAGAGCAAATATTTGGCAAATACCAAAATCCGTTAGACTACCCAATCACAGAAAAAGAGCTAGCAGATAAAATACAAGTCCTACAAACAAAAAAGGCAAGTGGTCCAGACGGTATCCTTAATGAAATGATTAAAAACATAAATCACAAATTCCAATTGGCTATAATGAAACTGTTCAATTTGGTTCTGAGTGTTGGTCATTTTCCTGACATATGGAATAAAGGATTAATAACGCCCATATTCAAAAGTGGAGACAAATCAGACCCTAACAATTACAGAGGCATCTGTGTGAGCAGTAATCTGGGGAAGCTGTTCTGCAGCATCATCAACACCAGACTCATAGGCTTCCTTACAGAGCACAATGTCCTCAGCAAAAGTCAGATTGGGTTTCTGCCAAATTACAGAACATCAGACCATATCTTCACCCTTCAGACTCTGATTGACAAATACGTCAATCAAAACAAAAACAAAATATTTGCTTGCTTTGTAGATTTTCAGAAAGCGTTTGATTCAATTTGGCATGAAGGTTTGCGGTCTAGAATCAGGTATTGGCGGTAAAACATACAACATTATAAAAACAATGTATTCCAACAATCAGTGCGCAATTAAAATTGGAAATAAGCGAACAGAATTCTTCACTCAGGGACGGGGTGTGAGACAGGGCTGTCCACTGTCACCGACCCTCTTCAATATTTACATCAATCAATTAGCAATGCTCCTAGAGCAAGCAGATACGCCGGGTCTCACACTATACGACTCCAGTGTGAAGTTCCTGCTGTTTGCAGATGATCTGGTGCTGCTGTCGCCAACAGAAGAGGGTCTACAGCAGCAGCTGGATATCCTGCACAGCTTCTGTCAGACCTGGGCCCTGACCGTTAACCCAAAGAAAACCAAAACCCTAATATTCCAGAAAAAACCCAGATGTCAGGGAAAGAAATACAACTTCACCCTTGGTATGACAAAAATTGAACCTGCCACAAGCTACACATACCTTGGGTTGAAAATAAGTGCTAATGGAAGACTAAATCTGGCTGTGAATGAACTGAAAGAGAAAGCAAGAAGGGCTTTTTACGCCATTAAAAAATCAACACAAATAGAAATTCCAGTTGGAATCTGGCTCAAAATTTTCCAGTCAGTGATTGAACCTATAGTGCTATACGGGAGTGAAGTGTGGGGTCCTCTCCTCAGTCATGAGTTTGATAAATGGGATAAAAATCCAATTGAAAGCCTACATGCAGAGTTCTGTAGGAGCATCCTCAGGGTACAGAGGAACACGCCCAGCAATGCATGCAGGGCAGAACTAGGCCAGTATCCTCTACTCATGCGCATTGAGAAACGGGCCGTCAAATTTTGGAAACATATAAAAATGAGTGACCCCAACTCTTATCATTTTAAAGCCCTCAAAAACCAAGAAATGGACACTGAAAAAAGCCCCCTGATTCAGATGGTCCTGAAGCTGCAAACACAAACCAACATAGCAAATATGACTAACAGCAGGCAGCATCAGGACACGGACGTGCTCATCCACAGAACTAAAGCCAATCAAATGATAAATGCACGAAAAGAAGAGTATCTGATTTACTGGAATGAAGCAGCAGGGAAACAAAGTAAACTTCAATGTTATTTAGACTTAAATAGAGATTATACAACAGCAACATATCTGAGTGCAGTAAAGGACAGTAAATTAAGAGCAACACTGACCAAATACAGGCTGAGTGCTCACAGTCTGACTGTAGAGACGGGCCGATACAGACAGAACTGGCAACCCAGAGAGAGCCGCATCTGCCCACACTGTGCCCAGGCAGAGGTAGAGACAGAGGAACACTTCCTCACCCGCTGCACAAACTATCAGCACATCAGAGAAACATTCTACCCCAAACTCCAGAGCATTTACCCTCAATTCACTGAGTCAGACAATACAACACAACTGCAATATTTACTAGGGGAAAAAACTGACTGTATCCTTCTAGCGGCACAATACATTAATGCCTGTCACAAAAAGAGAGAGGAGACCAATAAAAACATCAGTGATGCGCTTGCAAACACACACACACGCACACACACAC
>CAIGQV010016716.1:3718878-3737304 GCA_903798115.1 Danio jaintianensis | reverse complement strand
TAAAATAAGATAAAATAAAATAAGATAAAATAAAATAAAATAAAAAATAAAATAAAATAAAATAAGATAAAATAAGATAAGATAAAATAAAAGAAGATAAAATAAGATAAAATAAGATAAAATAAGACTAAATCAAATCAAATCAAATAAAATAAGATCAAATAAAATAAGCTTTTGTTTGAAATATCACATCTTACATTTGGCTTATTTACTGTTGGTCAAATAAAAAATAAACACAATAAATAAAATAAAATAAATAAAAAAATATAAATAAAAAAATAAAGTAAAAATAAAATTCAAATAAAATAAAATAAAATTAAATGTAAATAAATCTGAAAGATTATGACGGTCTAATATATTAAAATTGACAAATGCACATAAATGAATAAATGGCATTGTATTATTAACACTATAATATCAGTGTGTGTGTGTTTTGTGTTAGTGCTCTGTATGTACCCTGCTGAAGAAGCTGACGGCTCTGGTGTGATCCAGTCGAGGAGCGAGAACAGACAGCAGATCATTGAGCAGCAGCGGCTTATAATCCAAATAAAACTGCAGAGATTTATAATACAGCTCCACATTCGCCACCTTCACCACACAAAACAACACAAGAAAAACAGCCTAAATCACAACAGTAATACTAAATAATCACAGTAATCTCAACAACATTCATCTCAACATTCCACTGTGGCGACCTCTGATAAATCAGACACTAAGCCGAAGGAAAATGAATGAATGAAATATTTCATACTGTTTTTATTGCTTACCATTCATTTGGCATTATTTTGAAATATGTTGCATATATGACATATAATTTATATATGTGAAATCCAAATATGATTATGTGTAATTTACATATATTGGCGTATCTATCAGATTTCTATATGGGTCTCTTGTATAAAAAAAAATTACATTTGAAAATTCACGTATAACAATACATAGTGTAGTATTAAAATAAATTGTTAGATTTTTGGTGCAATTTTGGTGCTTGGGGTGTTTTAAATATCAGGGCCCAAAGTTGAGAATATGCTTTACATCCTAAATCCTACTCAATACCTAAACCCAACTACTACCTTACTAACTATTAATAAGCAGCTAATCAGTAGTTCACTGAACTAAAATCTTAGGGTGTACTCACACTAGGTACAGTTGCCTTGAATCGCGTCGATAAGCGGTTGTCCTCCCTCCCCTCTCCCCTGACGGCCTGCACTCACACTGCATCTTTACATTCCGAACCTGAGCACGCTTACGTCATCGATGATGCGGCTGTTTAGTTTAACAGGAAGAGAAGCGCTCTCGCTCCGTACAATGGACATTGCTTTAGTTGTATCGTTTTAGTGGTTTGGGATGCAGTGACACACAGTCAAATCTTTTGCTGAACAGATCCACAACTTTTGACGCTCATACCTGTAAATTATCATAAAAGTCCTCGTGCTGCAGGTATTAGGTGCGGCTGACATGCAGCGAGGGGTTTGCGTCTTTAATAAACTATGACAAGTTCATGTTCATTGAAAAGTAAGAATGATTAATAAATCCATATGAAACAGTCCCTTAAAAGTGACGTCGCGTCTTCAGTTTCGGGCTCAGGTGCGCTTTGCACTCACACTACAAGCGTATCGCGCCAAAGCCCAAGCGAACCGCACTCTGGCACACCTCTTCCAACCAGGCCAGGGCCGGCCAACTGATTCAGAGCACTCACACTTGTCAAACGAACCGGGAAACGGTTTGGATAGTCTAGTGTAAGTACACCCTTAGTTAATGGTTTTTAATAGCATGAATTGTATATTCAAATTAAAATAAAAAGTATATTTTATATTTTTGGGCAATTTTGGGGCTTGACACTTTTTGGGGGGTAATTTTGTGTTTTTAATATCAGGCCCCAAGGTTAAGAATATGCTAAATGCTACTGGTAAAATGTTTTTCTCTATTTAACATTACCACAGTCAATATGAAAGAAAAACCTTTTTTAAATCACATCTCAGGTCGATTGCACATTTTCTGGATGTTGGACTTCTCCTGAAGTCTGATTAAGTAATTACTGAATAAGGTATTTGCTGAAGACAACAGGGTTTAGAGTTAGGGTTGGGGAAAGAGGACACAATATACAGTCTGTAGTGTGTGTGTGTGTGTGTGTGTGTGTGTGTGTGTGTGTGTGTGTGTGTGTGTGTGTGTGTGTGTGTGTGTGTGTGTGTGTGTGTGTGTGTGTGTGTGTGTGCGTGTGCGTGTATGTGGGTGTGTGCGTGTGTGTGTACCTTTCCTATGAGCTCTTTGAAGGAAGCATCTCTCCAGGCGTCTGTGGGGTGATTCATCATCGTCAGGATGGCATTATCATATTCCTCATATTTATCATACAGGAACACAAGCTCTGCCCACAGATGAGCCTGTTCTGCTGCCCGCAACACCTGACCAATCAGAGCACAGCAAAACATAAACACAACAGCATTAACACAACATTGTTAATAGCATGAATTGCACATTAAAATAAAGTGCGACCAAAAGAAACAGCAATTGGGAAATATTTGAAAAAGAATGAAAATTTCACAAATAATATTGTCGTCAACTGTATGTGTGCTCGTCGCATCATCTTGACATTAAATATTATGCAGGTAAATATGAAGGTAAATATTATGCA
Organism: Danio jaintianensis; assembly: GCA_903798115.1. NCBI lineage: Eukaryota > Metazoa > Chordata > Actinopteri > Cypriniformes > Danionidae > Danio > Danio jaintianensis. The sequence continues at coordinate 3,734,672 of CAIGQV010016716.1, read as the reverse complement.
GCTTTCAGAATGATTATTTCAGTTGAGAATTAATCCTTGTGTACTGTTCAAATTGACTACCCTTTTATTATGTTGGGGGCTGTTTTTCCCCCATTGACTTCCATTATAATCAAATTTTTTGATTGCAGAGCCTTGACACCATATACCATATACATATGCATTCTTGATTGTTGCTGGTTTTCCCTGTTGGGAAGAGGTAAAACATGTAATTTTTACTGTTGATCATCAGTTGGCAGCATTAACCCTTTAGATAGGCCTGTGCAAAAAAGTTTCTGGCTTTTATATGGAGTTCGGTGGAGTAGAGTTTCAATTCTCTGCTTGAGCCCGAGCCCTGATATTTCCTGCCACTATCTTCAGGCTGGGCCATGCCATGATCAAGCATTTGTGGGGTTTTTTTGTCATTTCTTAATTAGCCTAATTGCGTGGAGAGCTATACACAAATCTACAATGAAAGCATTCGATTACTTTCGTACTGTTTGTGCTCATTTAAGACAAAATTATTTGTGTTTAAAATAAAAGACGCCAGGACGGACATCTTTACATATTATTCAGTGTATATGTCTGTTTAAAAACACACCCAAAGCCAAAAGCGTCCACTTTCGCTCATCTTCAAATCACGTGTACAGTAGCTGATCTGAGAACAGTGTCTTTATATGGAGCGCGTCCATCAGTTGCCTGTGTGCAGCGCATATGGAAAGCAGAAGCAGCGTGCAGGCGTTTGCCTTTCACATCGGCAGCTCCTGAAGCACTAAGCTGATCGGCGGCTGCTGCACAGATCAATCTGTCTCTATTCTATCTAGTTACCTATCTATCTTTATATATAAATACACTTTTTATTTTTACTTTTCATCTGCACCAAGGCCCGCAGCAACTTCTTGTGCATGTGAAACAGGCATTACATGAATTGACTGATTCAGAGGTTGCATAGTGAATGCGGCCGTTTTTATATTCATTTCAATGTAGTTTCAAGCCAAAATAAAGCGAAAGCATAATTCTCTTGAACAGTTCTTACAATCACATTTAAGATCGGCTCTTTGATGCTACTTTCACTTTTTATGGAAAGATATACGGGAAAATACTTAAACAGGGCGACAGCGGGATAGAATGGTAAAAACGGGAGAATCCTGGCAAAAACCAGAGGGTTGACAGGTACGCAGAAAGGATGATAGTCAGCCTTCAAAGTCCTCTTTTGTCACTTCTTCAAGCATACCCTGAGAGCGAGGTATGACAAATTTAAACTAATTTCTGTAGTTCAAACAACTCAGAATTGTAGTTGAGAATGTCTGTCATAACGGCCCGCAGCGCGTATTTTAAAATAATAGTCTGGTTTAAATCAGGTTCAGACTCATAATTACAGTTAATCTGTCGGACCGGGTCAGGCTCGGACACAAGGTGCACGGGCTCGGGTAGGGTTTAATTTTTTTGGGCCCGATCTAAGCTCTACTGTGGAGTAAAACAGCAGATTATAGTGTGTGTGTATAAACGCACTTACTGTGTTTACTGTGTTCCGAGAGCTGAGGGGCTTATTTTGATTTTCTCTGACATATCAAGATAAGTGCGCAAAGGTTTCTCTTACACTCTAAACACACACACACACACACATAAAACCAAACACACACTATACTCCATATAGAAGGCAGAAACTAAGCTTTTATTGCATTGCAACTGATGATCAACAGTAAAACTGAATGCGTGATTATATGCTGTCATGACTTTGCAATCAAAAAATGTGGTTATAATGGAAGTCAATGAGGCAAAAACAGCCACCAACATAACGAAAGGTTAGTCAATTTGCCCAGAGTGTATTGTTGAGTTCTTGAAAATTTTCAAAGCATTTTCCAAAATTTGTGTCAAAATAAGATCTGTCCCCAAAATCATTCCATTTGCTGAAACACAGAGAAAGTTGTGGCCAAATTAAGACTCAAAAACACTCCAGAGTGGATGAAAACATCCCCAACAGCATACAAGGTTTAAAGAGATGTACCTTAGGGATGTTGACACGGGACCAGAAGAGCTCCAGATGTTCCCTCATCCTCTGGGGTTTGTATTTGGAGTACAATATGGCGAGTTCAGTGAACATGCCCATATGAGCTCGCTCCAAACCCAGAGCTGCCTCCAAAAGCACAATCAGCTCCTCGAAATACCCACGATCCTGACAGACAGAGAGCAGCTGTCAAAAAACATGCACAGACCTCAAACACAGACTAAGATGATGATGATGATGATAATAAAGGTTGTTTACCAGGTAATAGTTAATGAGCTCCTCCAGTTCATCTGCATGAGTGACGATGTGAAGGCCGGAGATCTGCGCCAGCCTGAACTCCTCTCCGTCCACACACGCAAAACACACCTATAGACAGAGACTCGTTTAAGATTTTAGTGAGCAAAGGAAGACTATTAGTTGTTTTAAGAAAGATCAAGATCCCATAATGCAATTCAAAAGCATAAATATAAAGGGGGAAAAATAAAATCATGAATCACAAAATATGGAAAATTGTTAATTTACGGATATTTGTACAGTGTACAGGGTTCATACACCCATACACTCTCACATTCACATTCACACACACACTCATACACTACGGCCAATTTAGTTTATTCAATTCCCCTATAGCGCATGTGTTTGGACTGTGGGGGAAACCCACACCAACACGGAGAGAACATGTAAACTCCACACAGAAATGCCAACTGACCCAGCGGGGACTCGAACCAGTGACCTTCTTGCTGTGAGGCCACAGTGTTAACCACTGAGCCACCGTGTCACCCTTCAGGTAAATATTCATGACCTAGTGTTTCATGTAATGTCTACGGACACGTGGTTAATAAAATAAAAAAAAAGCACGTTCAAATTTATTACAGCATATAAAAAAAATGTGACAGACAATCTATGTAGTTTGATTATTTTTATATGTTTGTGTGAAAATATTTTAGAAATGTTGGCTTGTGTTTGCATATAGGCTATATCCGGCGCAGCCTTTGTGCGGTCACATAGCCCTCGCTGTGGCTGACGCTGACCTCTCAAAAAAACTTAACTACACATCGCAACAACGCATAGCACAAGCTCTGTGATTGCTTGGCTTGGTAGCTGTGACGAGTGTGGGTGGTGCTGAGAGCCGCGAGCCCGATTGAGCGAGTGTTTACAAGTGTCGAGTCCTGTGAAGGAGGTCCAGATGGAAACTTTTGTTTTGTGTTCACCTTATGATTAAAGTTGTTTAACGTCCGCCGGTTCCTGCCTCTGAATGAGATTTAGCTACTTGTACATTAAGGTAGCGTTCAGAAAAAACAAAACACCCATGAAGAAACTCGACAAAGAGAAACATAAAAGCCTACTGCCAGCTAGCGTTTCAGAAGTGTTATTGCAGAGCAACACAAACAGCATGCAGAAGTATAAATGCACGACTATGCACAACGCAGGCGCCGTGGGTCACGCCGATAACTCGACGCAGAAGTATAAATCAGCCTTAAGACTTATAAGAATAGTACAAATTAGCTTTTAGCACCCACAGTATCTTACCCCTGTAGTTTGAGATTGTTTCTGGACACCACATTCAAAAATGTAGCTTGAATAACGACGAATGCGTGTGAATGAGAGGTGAAGCTGAAACCGCAAGTTGCTTTTTACCCCACAGAGAGAATGTCACGAGAAGAGACGAAACCCGCAATGTTTTCAAATCTGATTGGCTGATAGCTGTGCGATATTCTGCAATATCAGCACTCGTACAGCCTCTTCACCCTTGTGTATTACTCTGCCCACACAGAGTGACAGCAGACCAATAAACTTACTACAGTTTGACAAATATTGCAGCTGTTGGACAACATAATGTACTTTTGAGGCTTTTTTAATCGAGAATGTAGTTGTTTAGATTGCAACTATGCAGTTTATTTATAAGGATAGTGCCTATTTTAATTATTTATAATTTCGGATACTAAGTGTGTTGGCGGTCATCAGCCTGTCATTGAGCAGAGCAAAGAAAGTGACCGTTCCGCCACAAGATGGCGACAGAGGCTGCATAATAAATAAAGAGGAGAAAAACGCAGCCTATGTTTCAAACTACAGCTGAACAAATCATTATAAAACAGGTAAGTGACAGTTGACGATGTTCATCCACAAGATGGCGACAGAGGCAGCATAATAAGCCTTAAGAGAAAACCAGCGTAATTTCAAATACAGCTGATCAAATCATTATTAAACAGGTAAGTGACTCTCTAAGTCGATCTCTCTCTTTTGTATTTTATATTGCTGTATTTATACCATACTGGGAAATACTGGGAAATGTCTCTAGACTGATGGCATTTCATGCCGTTCAGCCTTATAATCTCAAAAATGTCAGCAAAATCACCTGTTTTGTCATCACTTTAGACATTACGCTAGAGAATCAGTCAAATACTAGCTCTAAAGTGACATTGGTGAATTAGCAACGGTTTCTGCTGTTCTGACGTCAGCTGCAGATGTGAATGAACGGCGGAAGAAGTTCCTTGTACAAAAGGATTTTTAAGACTCTCATAGTGTTTGATTTTCTTTTTTATACACACGATTATGCCGTCGAACTGTTGTATCACACTCGTAGCAGTGCGATATATCTGTATATTGGCACTGGTGGGACACTAAGGCACTCAGCCTGCAGCCTCAAGCCAATGCACGCCTCCCACCAGTGCCGATATACAGCCATAATCACACTGTGATATTGCTCATATAATATATCTGTATACACTGAATTCTTACCTCTTTCCATGTGCGTGTGCAGCTGGCCTTGCGTGCGCTGTCGACAGCCGCCTGAAACTCTCCGAGATGAACGAGCGTCGATGCCAGACGAGCAAAATTAGACACGTTATTAAAAAGCAGACGAGCGGCTTCAAACATACACTCTTCATAACACCGCTCACCAACCTACACAGAGAGAGAGAGAAACACATCACTGTACACACTTACATTTATAAAAACATTTATCAGAATATATTCATTCACTCATTCGGCTTAGTCCCTTATTTATCTATGGTCGCCACAGCAGAATGAACCGCCAACTATTCCAGCATATGTTTTACGCAGCGGATGCCCTTCCAGCTGCAACCCAGTACTGGGAAACACCCATACACTCTCACATTCATTGACACACTCATACACTACGGCCAATTTAGTTAATCAATTCCCCTATAGCGCATGTGTTTGGACTGTGGGGGAAACCGGAGCACCCGGAGGAAACCCACGCCAACACGGGGAGAACATGCAAACTCCACACCGAAATGCCAACTGACCCAGCCGGGACACGAACCAGCGACCTTCTTGCTGTGAGGCCACAGTGCTAACCACTGAGCCACCGTGCTTCCTATTTTTAGCAAGACAGTATTCATAAAAGTTAACAGCAGATTCTTATTGTGTGTGTGTGTGTGTGTGTGTGTGTGCGTGTGCGTGTGCATGTGTGTGTCAGTAGTGTTTGAGGTGTAATAATAGTTTTAAAGCTGGCAGGTCAAAATTGACCCGAAGGACAACCATCGTACACTAAATGTGTACAGCCTTAATAAAATATTAAAACAATAGAAAATGATGCCTTTTTTCTAATGTTGGGGCCATTTTAGAAAAAGTCACCAAACGTCAAGATAAAGAAAACATCGTTTAATTTTTTTTTAATGCTGTTAAAATGGCACCCGGTAATATTCCAAATAACAGCTTTTTCCGTTATCTCCAAATTTTCCCTCAGTTTCCGGCATCGCCTCCTAGCTCCTCATTTGATAATTTACTAGAGAGGCCCACAATTTGGAAAGGGATTATATCATGACTCAACTATAAAATTATGGCACCAACTGATACATCCCATTCCCAAATACAATCTGTATGGGAAGACGATCTGGGAATTACAATTTCAGATGAGGATTGGGAATCAGTCTTATCCAGAATTCACAAGTCCTCTGTCTGTGCAAGACATGGACTTCTGCAATGCAAAATTGTGCATCGTGTACACTGGACAAACCTAAAGCTCTCAAAGCACTTTCAGCATATAGATCCTGCTTGTAATCGCTGTAATTCCACCCCAGCCACTCATGCACATATGTTTTGGTCTTGTATAAAACTTAACTGCTTTTGGGACGCTATTTTTAAAACTATCTGGTTTTTTGGGTATATCTATTTCCCCTTGCCCATTGATTGCCATTTTTGGAATTTTGCCCACATCATATAATCTTACAAAAATACAATCTGATTGCATAACTTTTATTGTGCTCCTAGCCAAACGACTAATATTGCTTAGGTGGAAGGATCAGAAACCTCCAGCCCCAACACAGTGGATCCGTGATGTCCTCTTCTTCCTAAAGTTGGAAAAAATTTGACTGTTTATCTAACCAGTTTAAGAAAATTTGGGACCTATTTAGGAAATATATTCAAGAACATGTTTTATATATATAGACCAAGTCCTTGTTCCAGCAAATTGATTCTTTTTCTTTCCTAAGTGTTAAGTAGAGTGTATTGTGTGATTGTGATTGTTTTTGTTAAGCCACATTATTATTTACCTTTTTATTTGTTGGTATGTTTTTTTTCTCATTGTATGTGCGCTTAAGTTGATACTATCGTTACTTTTTGAAATATAATTGTTTTGTTTTGTCTATTATTATTTACTGTAATTTGCCATAAAATTCATAAATAAAATAATTTAAAAAATAAAATAAATTAAAAGAATGGTGCCGGAGTCATTTTTGACCTGCAAGTCAACAGGAGGGATAATGATCATTTTTGTGTGCGATATTAATTCCATACAAAGGCTATTTTAAATTCAATAGGTCCTGTGAAATTAAAATTTAACTTTTTTTTTTAGATGTTAGTTTCAGTCTGTTAAAGATATCTATTAGCTAGTGTGCTCCAAAACAGTGACAAATTTCACATTTAGAAAATATATTCATTCATTTTCTTTTCGGCTTAGTCCCTTTATTTATCAGGGGTTGCCACAGCGGAATGAACCGCCAACTTATCCAGCATATATTTTACACAGCGGATGCCCTTCTAGCCGCAACTTAGCACCGGGAAACACCCATACACTTAGAAAATATATAACTAATATAAACATCTAAAGCTTGGAGTTTGTCACTTCTCCCTAAATGTATGAACAATTTTTTTCATGTCACCTCATATTTCAGTTTCTCATCAAATCTTCTGACCAATCAAACGCTCTCTAGTGTCTGACATGCCCCGCCCCCTTCAAGACATTATTGCTATATGAGTTCGACCACTCTCTGGCAGAACGGTGATAAAAATTAAACGCTATTGGCTGTTTTTTTTTTTAAAGGGGAGGAGCTACTCTATGCCTCGCCCTGTCCATGTTTCAGCTGAGATTACGTCAAACATCAAATAAAAATGCACATTTCAGAGCACTTCATGGGATCCTTAAGGCTAATTTTGCTGCTGCATCACTAGTTTACACACTTGCTGTATATGAGCGTTGTTTGGGCCGTTGATGAAATCCTCCAGTTCTGTCAGACGGTTTGTTTTAGCCAAAGCAAATATGAGCTCTGTCTCCACATACGACTCTCGGGCTTTCTTTCTCGCCATCTGAAGAAACTTCACCAGATCCTCCCAGTTATCTGTTGAAACACAAAATATAAAATGCTGTATTATATTTGAAATAAAAACTATTCACTTTCAGTCTTTTTATTCTACATTTGCACTTTAATTAGAGCTGTTGTCTCGTTTCTAGACCAAATATGTAAAACTTCTGAAATCAAGAAGCATTTTCTAGACAAGTAAAAAATATTGTCTTGTTTTCAGAAATAATGAGTCAAAATTAGGTGAGTTTTTCCTTAAAACAGGCTAAATAATCACCCAATGCAGTAAGAAAGATAATCTTATTTCAAAGTGAAAACAAAATTATTTAGCTTACCCCATTGGCAGATTATTTTGCATGTTTTAAGGAAAAACTAAATTTTTGGCATATTATTTCTGAAAACAAGACAATAGGTTTTGCTTGTCTAAAAAATGCTTCTTGATTTAAGAAATTTTAGATATTTGGACTAAAAACAAGACAAAAATTCTAAGTAAGAAAAGCATTTATTGCAGTGTGTAACATTTATTTATTGGTTTATTTGGCAGAAATGGTGTACATTAATTAGCATTGCTGCAAATGTTATTTTTCAGCCGATGGTACAGATGGAACAGATGGTAAAATTGTCTCCCTAAAAACAATACGAAAAGTATACAATGAACAAAAAGAGCACCAAAATGAACACCGCTATACAAATCCTGATAAATACCGTGTACATAGACAAAGCAAACATATTTAAACATACAATTCATCCAATATAATTTATAACATACAATATAATAAAATATTTTTGCATTGTAGTAGTTTTTGGATATTTGAATGAAAACAAAATCATGTTTAATGTGCCTTTAAGGTAATTTTAGGAGCAATGATCTCTCACCACTTATTTTATTTTATTAAAGGTTTTTTCTTTTTTAAATACAAAAACAGTACAAAGAAAATCAACTGGTACCAGCCCCAACAATAAATCAGAAAATAAAATAAAATTAAAAAGTGAATAAATAACAAATTATTATTATTATTATTATTATCATCACGTTCGCCTCACTGCAAGAAGGTCGCTGGTTCGAGCCTCGGCTGGGTCAGTTGGCGTTTCTGTGTGGAGTTTGCATGTTCTCCCAGTGTTCGGTTGGGTTTCCTCCAGGTGCTCAGGTTTCCCCCACAGTCCAAAGACATGTGGTACAGGTGAATTGGGTAAGCTAAATTGGCCGTATGAGTGTGAATGAGTGTGTATGGATGTTTCCCAGTGATGGGTTGCGGCTGGAAGGGCATCCGCTGCGTAAAACATATGCTGGATAAGTTGGTGGTTCATTCCGCTGTGGCGACCCCAGATTAATAAAGGGACTAAGCCGAAAAGAAAATGAATGAATGAATGTATTATTATTATTATTATTATAACCTTTATTTTACCAGGAAAGACACATTGAGATTAAAAATCTCTTTTACAAGAGCGTCCTGGCCAAGATTAGGCAGTATACATGTCACATGGGTCTAACAGACAACAAACAAAAAACAATTGCCAGTTAACATGAATCACACATTGACAAACAAACTATTCCAAACATCTACAAGCCTGTGTTTCAATTTCTAAACCATTTATACTCTTTTTAAAAGCATTTAGTGAAATCAATTCCTTAAACTGCAAATTTGTTAGTAGATTATTCCATGCAAAAGGTGCTGCGTATTTAAAAGACTTTTTTCCCCCATCTCAGTCCGCACTTTAGGAACAGACAGTAAATAAATACCCTGTGACTGAAGGCCATAGTTAAGGACAGGTTTTTTACAAATGTCATTCTGTAGATATGATGGGAGTAAACCCAATATAGATTTGTAAACAAAGATATGCCAATGCTTGAGCCTACGAATGGACAAAGCAGACCAACCGACCCCAGTATACAACACACAATGATGAGTAAGGGATTTAAAATTAGTTATAAATCTTAGTGCACCACGGTAAACAGTATCCAATGCATGCAGACTCTGAGACGAAGCATGCATATAGATAACATCACCGTAGTCCAATATCGACATGAATGTTGCAACAACCAGCTTCTTTTTAGCATCAAAAGAAAGGCAGTTCTTAATTCTAACATAGAAGTCTAAACTCACTTTTCATTTTTTCACCAATTGCTGAATGTGAGAACTAAAAGAATGTGTACCATCAATGAAAATTCCAAGATATTTGTACTGGGACACCAATTCAGTCTCTGCACCATGAGTAGTAGTAATAGAACCTAGCTTTTGCTTAGTTTGTTTTGAATTTGAAAATAACATAAGTTTTGTTTTATCTGCATTTAAAACTAGTTTTAACTCAGATAAATTATGTTGAAGTACATTAAAAGCAATCTGTAGTTGAGAAAGGGCCAGATTGGGTGTAGATGCAGCTGTTTATATGACTGTATCATCCAACTATTCCAGCATATATATTAAGCAGTTGATGCCCTTCCTGCTGCAACACAGTACTGGGAACCACCCATACACACACACACACACACTCATACACTACGGCCAATTTAGTTTATTCAATTCCCCTATAGCGCATGTGTTTGGTCTGTGGGGGTAACCGGAGCACCCGGAGGAAACCCATGCCAACACAGGGAGAACATGCAAACTCCACACAGAAATGCCAACTGGCCCAGCCGGCACTCGAACCACCAACCTTCTTGCTGGGAGGTGACAGTGCTAACCACTGAGCCACCGTGCCGCCATCTAAGCTATCACAGAGTTCAAATGTAATTATCAGAGTATGTTCAACTGCTCCATCTCTCACCACTTTTATTGGCAGCGTCCACCACCTCCATGTACGCAGACGGTTCTCCAGCTTTAATGTAGGAGTCAATGGCCTCCTTCACCAGTCCTCTGTGGAGCTGCGCCTGAGCCAGCTGACTCCACACACACCCGTCCCCACAGTGCTCCGCAAACTCATATGCCCGGTCCAGATTCCCAATGTGCTCGATCAGAACCTGCGAAATCAGACAAAACATTCATTAAAGCCACTCAATATAAGAAAAAACTGACATTGTGATTTTTGTGATTAATAATGCAAGATATCTAGCTGCATTTACATTTAGTCATTTAGCTGACGCTTTTATCCAAAGCGACTTACAATTGAGGTTCACAAAAGAAGCAATCAGTACAAGAGGAAACAAAGCATACATAAGTGAAATCGGACTAGTCTTGAGTAGGTAAAACACAATATACGAGCTAAGTGCAGTCAAGGTTTTTTTTTTTTTTTTTTTTTTTTTTAGTGGGTCAGGTGTAGACGGAAGAGATGAGTTTTAAGGCGATTTTTTAAAGATGGACACAGAGTCTGCCAAACGTGTTGTAGGAGGCAGATCGTTCCACCATCGTGGGACCGATTCAGAGAAAGTGCGAGAGAGTGATTTCTTACCCTTTTGGGACGGCACCATGAGACGACGCTCGTTGGCAGAGCGCAGTGATCTGGAGGGTAAATATGTCTGTATTAGTGAGTGAAGGTAGGCGGGTGCTAAACCTGTGGTGGTCTTGTAGGATATGAGCAGAGCTTTGAATTCGATGCGGGCGGCTATAGGGAGCCAATGTAACTTGACAAAGAGGGGTGTTACATGCGCTCTTTTCGGTTCCTTGAAGACCACTCTTGCCGCCGCATTCTGTATCATCTGTAGAGGTTTGATAGTGCAGGCCGGGAGTCCAGCGAGTAAAGCATTGCAGTAATCCAGCCTGGACAGGACCAGAGCTTGTACCAGGATTTGTGCAGCATGCTCTGAGAGAAAAGGTCTGATCTTCCTAATGTTGTAGAGAAGGAATCTGCAGGACCTGGCAGTGTTGGCAATATATTCTGTAAAGGTTAGCTGGTCATCGATTATTACTCCCAAGTTTTTGGCTGTTCTGGAGGGGGCAATGGTCGATGATCCCAGTTGAACAGAGAGGTTGTGACGGATCTTAGGGTTGGCGGAGATGACGAGAAGTTCAGTTTTCGTAAGGTTCAGCTGTAGGTGATGGTTTCTCATCCAGAGCGAGATGTCACTCAGGCATGCCGAGACCCGTGCTGAAACCAATTGATCATCCGGATGGAACGCAAGGTGAAGCTGCGTGTCGTCCGCATAGCAGTGATAGGAAAAGCCATGCTTTCGAATGACGGATCCCAATGATGTCATGTAGATCGAGAAGAGCAGCGGTCCGAGCACTGAGCCCTGAGGGACGCCGGTCTTGAGATGTTGCGATTCCGAGACTTCATCTTTCCACGATACCCTGAAGGACCTACCTGAGAGGTAAGACTGGAACCACTGGAAAGCTGTATCAGAGATTCCCAAGGTCTTGAGGGTCGAAAGGAGTATACAATGGTTATAGAAATATACGACATCTCAGGTTTCACAACGACGGATCAGTCACGGTTTTGTATAGTTAAATGAGCTATCCCAAGAAAGTCCACATGAATTATATGTACAGTATTTACTAACGATACAAGAAATACTATAAATACATAATTCAACTTTTTTATTGGTATTCATCTTGATCAATATAATTAACCATAAAATGTTTGACTGTAGATTAGGAGATATTTAGTTCATGTTTGTTCAACCTATTGCATTTTATTAACGTCTACACCTACCCTAGTTACGAATAAACAGTATTTATTGTGCACTGTGACACAAAAATGATGCTGTATATATCATATATATATACATACATATACATATATTTATATATATATTTCATCTCTGTTATTCGCAGACGATGTTGTTCTGTTGGCTTCATCGAACATGGACCTTCAGCATGCACTGGGGCAGTTTTCTGCAGAGTGTGACGCGGCTGGGATGAGAATCAGCACCTCCAAGTCCGAGGCCATGGTGCTTCACCAGAAAAAGGTGGTTTGCCATCTCCAGGTTGAAGTAAAGTCCTTTCCCCAGGTGGAGGAGTTCAAGTATCTTGGGGTTTTGTTCACGAGTGAGGGAAGGATGGAACGTGAGATTGACAGGCGGATTGGTGCAGCGGCAGCAATAACGCGGTCAATATACTGGTCCATTGTGGTAAAGAAGGAGCTGAGCCGGTCAATGATTTACCGGTCAATCTGCGTTCCTACTCTCACCTATGGTCATGAGCTTTGGGTCATGACCGAAAGGACAAGATCTTGGATTCAAGCAGCTGAAATGAGTTTGCAGGGTGGCAGGGCGCACCCTTATAGATAGGGTGAGGAGCTCTGTCACCCGGGAGGAGCTCGGAGTAGAGCCGCTGCTCCTCCACATCGAGAGAAGTCAGCTGAGGTGGCTCGGGCATCTGTTTCGGATGCCTCCTGGACGCCTACCTAGGGAGGTGTTCCAGGCATGTCCCACTGGGAGGAGGCCTCGAGGAAGACCCAGGATACGCTGGAGAGACTATGTCTCTATGTCGCCTCGGGATCCCCCCGGAGGAGCTCTGGAAAGTGTCTGGGGTGAGGGAAGTCTGGGGTTCTTATTCCCTGGCCCCGGAAAAGCGGATGAAAATGAATGAATGAATGAAATGCCGCAGCTGTAACACTTGTCTAGCATAGCCTGTGTGTGTGCGTACAGGTTTATGTGGTTTACGGGGACACAAAGTTGTATAATGACATGGGTATGACCTAGTTGTACTCTATTAAGGTGATTAATTGGTGTCCCTGTAATTTAATTAGCTTAAAAATCATACTAAATGAGGTCTTTTGATATTTACATGTTCTGACAGGTTTAATGTGAGGGTTGGGTTTAGGCATAGGGCCATATAATTAAGTGGTATTTACAGTATAAAATACATTATGCCTAAGGAGTGTCCCTGTAAACCATGTGTGTGTGTGTGTGTGTGTGTGTGTGTGTGTGTGTGTGTGTGTGTGTGTGTGTGTGTGTGTGTGTGTGTGTGTGTGCTAGAGTACCTGTATGGCTGATGTGTTGACGTCAAACTTCTTGAAGATGGAGAAAGCCTCCTCGTAGAGTTCATTGCTGATAGCGATGTTGGCGATGTCTGGAGCATCATAATTATCCAGCTGATTGATGAACTCCATCACCCGCATTCGGTCTGCTTTAATGGCCGTCAGGATCAGCAGGTTCTGCAGGTTTCTGAGGCATAGAGACTTGTTTTATTATTTAACATCAGTCTTACTGTCTGTATTCAAAACATACTGTTGCAATGGACATCAAGACAACTAGTTCACTCCTATTGTAAGTGACAGAACATTACTTCATTTAGCAGATGCTTTTATTTCTAAATTATAGGCATATAATATAATGTAATATATTATAATACATTGAACTAATATTGAATATATCTATTTATAAAAGATACTTAGAAATTAGCTACACAACAAAGGGCTAAATAAGAAAAATATAAGTAATTATAATAATGATAATAAAAATGAAATGAAAGGAAATACCTTTGACACACCACACAGTGTCTTTTCAACTACATTATTTAATTGTTACTCTAGCGATGTAACACACAACAATAGTTAGAATAAGTCAATATAATTAATCATGATTGACATCATCTTTTTGAAACAGTTCAAGCTTGTGTGAGCTCTTTCGGTTTAGATTAATTCAGCCCCGGTGTTATAGGGAATGATACAGAAAGTCATTTTTACCAACAGCAATTAGATTGTATAATCAATGGCATATTAGATGATTTATACAGAATTATAGACATGGACTAGTGTCTACTTTGATGCTTGAAACTAAGGGGTGCAGTATGAAAAGGTGTATTTTATAGTAATTATTTACACATTTATTTTGTGGTGAGCTCTGCTGTGATGTGAATTTTCCTTTGGGATTAACAAAGACTTAACTAACGCACTAATTAATTACCTGTGTTCACTGAATATGGAATTCTCCAGGACGATTTTCTCCAGAAGCTCTATGAGTTCATTGGGCAGATCAGCCGTCATGAAGGCCTTCACAGTCACCGACACCTCCTCTGGATCCTGCGTCTCTGGCAGAGCCGTCTGAACCACCTGCGCACACACTTATCAGCATTAAAACTGCTGTATGTACGTTTTTGACTCTTCTAAATCCTTTGAAAATGTGAGTTCCATGTCAGAATGCCTCTCTCTGCTTTGATCTCTGTAACTCTGCCCACTGCCAGTTCAACCAATTAACATCATAGTATCTCATTTCAGTCATGAAGGCTCCTCATTGTATGCGGCCAAAAATGTGACCGCCGGAGGACAGCAACAACCTCCAAAATGAGACGCAGTTATAAAAAAATACATGAGATATACAATAGCTGAGCAGCTTACAGGGTAAGGCTTGATCTTCAGGCATGTTTGTTCCTGTTTGTGTCATAAATCTGGCAACCTGTATTTACGTTGAGGCATCATAAGAGGGGCCGGATGAAAAAAAACGTGTCCACTATTTTAAATTTGAACCGCAATATCAATGTCAATCCTACATTCTGCATCTATAATTATTGTTACACAGCTATCTGGGATACTCAAATCTGATTGGTCAGTCTCAACATTCTAAGGTATGTTATTCCCAAATAACAACCGCTAAATAACGCAGGGTCATCCTGGATCTTCCAATCACCTTGACCATCAGTGAATATGTTCACATCCTTATACTTATATCCACATTCATAGGTATCTGCTTGCCATGTTTTTTGAATGTTTGGCTCCGTCTTGTGAATGAATAATTCAAGAGTTCACACTTAGCTGATGATTGGTAATAAAGCTTGTTTGGCATGCTGTCCCGGGAGAGAGCCCTGAGCTCATAAGATCCTCGAGCCTGGGTCTCCCACCTGTTTGCAGGGCGAGAGGGGAGTTTGAGCTCAGGTAGATCTCGAGATTCCCCCCCCTGCTGGTTGAAGTTTGTCTATGGTGCTGATTTGGTTTAGTCAATTTACTTATGTCTCATGTTTTTGGACTGTGGGAGGAAACCGGAGAACTTGGGGGAAAACCACTCGCGCACACGGGGAGAACATGAACTCAGAACTCAAAACACAGATATGTCAACTGGCCAGGTAAAGACCCGAACCAGAGAAATTCTTGCTGTGAGGCAACAGTGCTAGCCACTGGGCCACCATGCTGCCCTATAGAGGAAAAGAGGGGGAGAGGGGGTGGAAGGGGGGATTCTTCAAGACGAAGATGACTAAAGTAAGACACTTTGGTTATTTATACTAAGTTAAGAATCATCTGATTGGTGAATCATACGTTAGCTTATGCGGGACCAGCCGTGTCAATCATAAGCACGTGATCCTCTCGAAATTAGTTTATAAATAAACTTCACGTAAGTTAGGATTTGCTTCATTCAAATGGTTTAGTTTCTGTCAGCTTTGTGTTTTTGACTGTTC
>CAIGQV010016716.1:3704505-3716441 GCA_903798115.1 Danio jaintianensis | reverse complement strand
TATATTATATTATATTATATTATATTATATTATATTATATTATATTACATTATATCACTGTTGATAAGAATGATGGCCTTTATTCTGTGAAAACAACCACCTGGATGTACTTTATCCTGCTAATTACATGGCTACTTGCCACAGAACATACAAATTAGACACAAAACACTGTTCTGAGCCGTAATAGTTTATTAATTTTGTAACATTGATGTGAAAATGTGTGCTGTACAGTTGTACCGGTTTCTCTTCTCCACTTCTTCCACCAGCTGATCGGTGCTGAAATCTCCTCGAACAGCCAGAATCAGATTCCTGATGGTTTCCTCAGAGCAGTCCACATCCAGCAGACCTCCAATCACCACTGGCAGACGACTGGGGTTCACCTGCACACACAAACAAATATATACAATATAGTCACACACAGTCACATTCATACCCCTGTCAAATTCTGACTGCCACTTTTTGTTCAAAGGTAAATAAAAGCTGAGAAATATGCCTCCTGTACATAGTCTTATCTTTTGGGAGAAACCAGTGTCATTTCTGCTAAAAAAAAACAACTTGCTGGTTGAATAAAAGTAACTTTATGTCAGAATTTGCCAGGGGTATGAGTGATTTTGTCATTAAATATAGCCACATAAAGACACATACAGTAGACACACACAAAGCCACATACACAAATAAACACACCCACCTAATCCACCCACCCACACAGTCGCATACAGACTTCCATAAGTACACACACAGACATAAACAGTCACACAAACATACAGTAAAACAAACACAGATACATACAGTAGACGAGCACACACAGTTGCATACAGACACACACACACATCCACACACTCCTTGACTTCACCTTCTGCACGTAGATCTCGATGTATTTCTGCAGGCTGTTGCGGTATAAATACAACACCAGATCGTGGACGAAATCAAAGCGGTCGCACACGATGATGAGGGGAAGCTGATCCGTGAGTTTGGCCTCCTGCACAAGAACACGACACAAAACACACTCAAAAAACCTGACAGCAAATACAGATGTTCAATGTTAAGTACCTGATGTATATCTACATCACCTGAAGCCTGTTGCATAAAGCTGGTTTGGGTTTTTACCCAGGTAAGTTTGCGATTAGTTTGAGCAACTTACCCTGATCTTAACCAGCTTACATTTTTTTGGCTTTGTCAACTCTAAACTTACTCTGCAACATTGTCTACAACAGTCTTCTGATTATTGACACCACAAGCAAGCCAAATGAGTATGAGAATATTTATAATGAATATTTAAAATATATTTTAGTGGTTATTTAATTACATGTTAACAATTATGCTAAATAAAGTGTAAAAAAAAGATAGTGTTTCTTATATTGTTTCTAATTCAATAACTTAAATAAATTAGCAATTAACTTCTATATGAATGCAAAAATGTTAATTTACTGATTCTGAATATTTATTTTATTGCTATAAAAAAAAAAAAGCCAGCTAATGACGTCGTTTTTCTGATGGATGTCCGCTCCAGGATGGAATAACACATATCCTTTCTCATGTCTTTATGATTATTAATAAAGTTGAATGCTTAATGACCTAGATTATATGATGACCTCAGTGTCTTCCCTCTTCAGAGTAAAACTGCAATAACATGTGTGTGATTGCTTTTTCTGTATGCCAAATGATTTGTTTCCTCAGAATCTACCCAGCCAGGTCAGAGGTCATGGAGACCTCTTGAGTGGACCTGGACTCTTGAAGAATTGGAAACAACTGTTTCCTGAGCTATTTGCTATTTTATGTGTTAATTCCCTTGTGTGTAAGCTGCCAGGTTGGAATTAGATTGTAAGACGGCTAAGAATACACTCAGCCTTGGGTAAGAAATAGGTATGGGACGATAACCATTTTCAAGGTATACCGTGGTTTGGAAAAGTCAAGGTTTCAAAACCGCCAAAGTTTTCTGTTATACCATTCCTACGGTATCTGTAAGATTTTTGTTTTTTAGGACGACAGTATCTCCAGCAGAAAAGATCTCCAAAGATGCCGTTTTAAATTGTACAGAAATCAGTGTTTTAGAAACGAATGAAGACAGCAGAAGTCAATGATTCGTTTTAATTATTTAGCCTGACATGTTTACTGCTCCAAAATATTTTAAATGTTTCTTAAAATAAAATATAATGTGTTCAAAGGGGAAAAAGGTTTTTGTTTTTTTACCCAGACATTTATAAAGAAGATATTTTAGAGCAGCAATCAAACATATCACGGTTTCACGGTATTGTATCCAAGGTTATCATACCGTCAGAATCTTATACCGGCCCATGCCTAGTAAGAAACAGATTGTACTTTGTGTGTGTGTGTGTGTGTGTGCGTTTGCGTGTGTGTGTGTGTGATTAGCCAATCAGGTTACAACACCTATATGTATGACGCAGTTAATGACGTTATGTGAGAGTATAATTGTTGTTGTTTCGAGATTGTAAGCAGAGTGGCCTACAAACTCTTTGCGAGTGTTGAAGCTGGCTTCTGCTGATGAAACTGCTAAATATCTTGACTCCAGCTCTTCTTTATCTGACAGTCATTTTAGGTTAAAACTGTATATTTCCCCAATAAAGCAATATATATATATATATATATATAAATTGTTTTAGTTTGTGGATTAACTGATTGATTTTACTGAATGTCAAGCACTGGTGATCTTCATTTTTCTTTCTCTTGTACCTTGAGGAAGTTCTTGGTGTGTTCAGCATTATAGCAGCTGCTCTCTCGACAGATGCGCTCCACTTCTTTAATCTGACCCGTTTTACACGCAGCCTGAATGTACTTAAAATGCACATCCGGGTCTTGACTGAAGTTCACGATGGAGCCCAGAAAATAAAACAGACCTGAAAGAGACACAAATATGAGGAATGACCAACAAAACCACCCTGTGAAGCTCAACAAACCAAGTTTATTTTACTACGAAAACTAAATTTAAGACTAAAACTATCGGTCAAAAAGCACTTCTGTTAGCTGAAATAAAACACAAAATCCACAATAACTAAAACTAAAACTAACTGAAACTAAAAAAGGTCCCTGAAAAACTAAGTGAAATAGAAATGTGTTCACAAACAAAATATAAACTCATTTAAAGGCATAGTTCATTCTAAGAAAATGTACCCACTATTTACTCTCCCTCAAGTGGTTTTACACCTTTAGGAGTTTCTTTCTCTCTGTTGAAAACTAAATAAGATACTTTGAAGAAAGCTGAAAACCGGTAACCATTGACTTCCATAGTAGGAAAAACAAATACTACGAAGTCAACGGTTACATATTCCAGCGTTCTTCAAAATATCTACTTTTGTGTTTAACTGAAGAAACTCAAACAGCTTTCAAACAAGAAAAGAGAGAGTAAATATTGACAGAATTTTCCCTTTTGGGTGAACTAACCCTTTAAAAATGCAAAACTATTTGTCGGTGCCAATGGTGTAGTGGTTAATGCGTCGACACATGGCACTCCGATGTTCACGATGACCTGAGTTTGATTCCTATCTTGAGGTCCCTAGGCTGATCCTTCCCCTCTCTCTGCTCCCCATGCTTTCCTGTCTATACTCTCTACTGTCCTATCAATTAAAAAAAAGATGAACCCCCCCCCCCAAAAAAAAAGCAAAACTATAATAAAGTTAAGGAAAAAAAAAACGCAGGCGTTAATGAGCATCTCACCCTCGTAGCTCTTAAAGGACTCGAAGAGCTCCACCAGTGTCTGTGTGCCCAGCTGCTCATGGTATTTGGTGGCGATCTGAACGCTCAGCTGCAGGTTCTGCCGGAGGTTTGTGGACAACATGGCCTTTAAACAATCAATGGAGTCACTCACAGACAGAGAGCCGAAGAAATTCACCAGCCACTGAGAGACAGAACAAGAAGAAAACTGAGTTCAGAACTTCTCCAATCAGACATGTGGCAAAATCCAGTAATACAATACACTGTTAACGATTTTTGTAAATTACACAGTATTTAACCGTAATATGAACTGTATGTTACTGTATATTAAAGTTGCATTGTGAAAATTACTGTATAATTTACAGTAAAGATACTGTAAATACTTATACAGCCAGATAAACGGTGCTGTAAAAGTGAATACAGTGTTCTTGCTGTAACAGGCCACTTTATTAGGTACACCTTACTAGTACCAGGTTGGACCCCTTTTGCTCTCAGAACTGCCTTAATCCTTCATGGCATAGATTCAACAAGTCACTGGAAATATATTTCTCAGAGATTTTGGTCCATATTGAGATGATAGCATCACGCAGTTGCTACAGATTTGTCGGCTGCACATCCATGATGAGAATCTCCCGTTCCACCACATCCCAAAGGTGCTCCATTGGATTAAGGTCTGGTGACTGCGGAGGCCATTTGAGTACAGTGAACTCATTGTCATGTTCAAGAAACCAGTCTGAGATGATTCGCGCTTTATGACATGGTGCGTTATCCTGCTGGAAGAAGCCATTAGAAAATGGGTATACTGTGGTCATAAAGGGGTGGACACTGGCAGCAACAATACTCAGGTAGACTGTGGCATTGACACGATGCTCAATTGGTACTAATGGGCCCAAAGTGTGCTAAGAAAATATCCCCCACACCATTACACCACCACCACCACCAGCCTGAATCGTTGAACAGCCTGAATGCTTTCATGTTGGTGACACCAAATTCTGACCCTACCATCCGAATGTCGCAGCAGAAATCGAGACTCATCAGACCAGGCATTGTTTTTCCAATCTTCTATTGTCCAATTTTGGTGAGCCTGTGTGAACTAGCCTCAGTTTCCTGTTCTTAGCTGACAGTAGTGGCACCCAGTGTGGTCTTCTGCTGCTGTAGCCCATCCGCCTCAAGGTTGGACGTGTTGTACGTTCAGAGATGCTCTTCTGCAGACCTCGGTTGTTACGAGTGCTTATTTGAGTTACTGTTGCCTTTCTATCAGCTGGAACCAGTCTGGCCATTCTCCTCTGACCTCTGGCATCAACAAGGCATCTGCGCCCACAGAACTGCCGCTCACTGGATATTTCCTCTTTTTCAGACCATTCTCTGTAAACCCTAGAGATGGTTGTGCGTGAAAATCCCAGAAGATCAGCAGTTTCTGAAATACTCAGACCAGCTCGTCTGGCACCAACAACCATGCCACGTTCAAAGTCACTTAAATCACCTTTCTTCCCCATTCAGATGCTCGCTTTGAACTGCAGCAGATCATCTTGACCATGTCTACATGCCTAAATGCATTGAGTTGCTGCCATGTGATTGTCTGATTAGAAATTTGCGTTAGTTGGTATCTAATAAAGTGGTGGGTGAGTGTACATATAAAGTAGCAAAATCGAGCTAAAAAATACATACAAGTATACATGCATAAAAACCAGACAAAAAATAAAGCAAAGATAATAAAAGCAAATAAATGTTATTAAGTATATAAGGATAGGATAACGAATATGAAAAGTTGCATATGAAAACTCTAGCATGCATTGGTATGTTGCTGCTGGCATCATTTATCTCTCACACACCTCAGGGTTGAGCAGGTGTGTGTGTACGACGGCTCGCTTGATGTCGTAGGGGTCGCTGTAGTGCTCGAGTGCCCTCTGTAGTAAGCCAGCCTTCTCACACAGCTGAGCGATGTGAGGCCGGTCGTAGTGGGAGAACATCTGATTACCCAGGATCGCATCGGCTACCTGTAAACACATACACAGTACAAATAAGGTCAGTGTATATTTTTGTCATTGGATTTTCATTTTAGAAACGAATATAGAGAAACCAGTCACTGTTTGACTTTCGTTTTAAAATTCAAAACAGAAAATTGGTGAAAACCTAAATAAAAAAATTGTTTGATATTCATTTTTCATTTCGAATAACAAAAAATAAAATCAGCAGAAAACAAAGAAGAAAAAAGGTCTGTTTTTTATATTCGGAGACCAGATAGGCCTTCATTCACAGTGACGCAATGCTGACACACAGTGGCTACTATAGGCTATTTTTGTTTTTTGTCAATTATGTTATAAGGTATTTTTTTTTAAGTCAATTTTCAAAACTTTTGTCACTGTGTCAAAATAATACTAAATGACTGTATGTCATTGTTATTACTTGAGTTTATGGTTAAGAATAGAGCGATATGCTGATGTTTAACTGCATTGCTTTAATGATTCTGTGCATGGGCTCACACATATACTCTGGCTACTTTAACATATAAGCCGTGCTTGATATTTTCTATCTGTCTCACATTGAATGCAGTCCATAATAATAATAATAATAATAATAATAATAATAATAAGTCCTTACATTTATATAGTGTTTTTCTGGACACTCAAAGAGCTTTACACATTTTTGGGGGGAATCTCCTCATCCACCACCAGTGTGCAGCATCCACCTGGAGAACACGACGGCAGCCATATTGCACCAGACCGCACACCACGCACCAGCTGATTGGTGGAGAGGAGACAGAGTGATGAAGCCAGTTATGATATGGGGATGGTTAGGAGGCCGTGATGGACAGAGGCCAGTGGGCAGATTTGGCCAGGATGCCGGGGTTAAACATCCTGGG
Source organism: Danio jaintianensis (assembly GCA_903798115.1). NCBI lineage: Eukaryota > Metazoa > Chordata > Actinopteri > Cypriniformes > Danionidae > Danio > Danio jaintianensis. The sequence continues at coordinate 3,709,909 of CAIGQV010016716.1, read as the reverse complement.
ACTTTTAATGACCACAGAGAGTCAGAACCTCGGTTTAACGTCTCATCCGAAAGACAGCACTCACTGAGCAGTATAGAGTCCCCTTCACTATACTGGGGCGTTAGGACCAACACAGACCACAGGTTGAGCGCCCTCTGCTGGTCTCACTAACACCACTTCCGGCAGCAACCTAGCTTTCCCACGTGGTCTCCCATGCAGGTACTGGCCGGGCGCAGCCCTGCTTAGCCTCAGTGGGCAACCATGTGAGAGTTGCAGAGAGTTAGCTGCCGATCAATCACAACAGACTGGGTAATAGGACAGAATCAGCGCAGATTAGCATCATGCAAAGGAGGAGTTTGTGAACAAATGAATGGCTGAACAAATCCTATGGGAGTCACTGGGATAATTAGGTAAAAATAAATGCCTATTATAAGACAATGAAAGTGTTTTTTGACCTTGCATGCATATCAGCCTGTTGTTGGAAACCCCCAAGACCAAAATATGACCTTTATAATGCACAATAGGGCAACACGGTGACTCAGTGATTAGCACTGTCACCTCACAGCAAGAAGGTCGCTGGTTTGACTCCCGGCTGGGTCAGTTGGCGTCTCTGTGTGGAGTTTGCATGTTCTCCCCGTGTTGGTGTGGGTTTCCTCTGGGTGCTCCGGTTTCCCCCACAGTCCAAACACATGCGCTATAACTGAACTGAATAAACTAAATTGGCCATAGTGTATGTGTGTGAATGTGAGTGTGTATGGGTGTTTCCCAGTACTGGGCTGCAGCTGGAAGGGCATCCGCTGTGTAAAACATATGCTCGATAAGTTGGCGGTTCATTCCGCTGTGGCGACCCCTGATGAATAAAGAGACTAAGCCAAAGGAAAAATAATGAACGAATAATGCACAATAGGGGCTCTTTAAATGAGGGAAATAAACATGGCTTATAGATGTGACCAAAAAAGTCTGAGAGTTTACAGTACACAACAGTCTTTGTAAAAATTCTGTGAATTAAACGGCACAACCCAAAAGAAATTATGCTAATCAAAAGCTTAAAGGCTGGCTCACTACAGAACAATAATCATTAATTTTATTTGATTTGACATTTTTGCATTTATGAGGAAAAAGCTTGGTTATGGATATGACACCTCTCGGATATAGATGTGACAGATGTGAAATTGGCACTTGTGTGACTTTGGTAATTCAAATATAATTGTTTGAAAACATTGACAGGGATATGTTTGAGTATTTTTACAGTACTATAAAACACAAGCCTAAGCAAACAACCTAGAAAGGGTTTCACTATTTTGGTTAAAACTTTTTTTCATGGAAAAGGTTGACATTTGCATGCAATTTTTCCTGACCTGAGGGGCGTGAACGAGGTTCATCTCCAGGAGGCGTGTCTGCAGAGGCCCCTCCTCCGGCCGGTTGTTCTTCAGAGCGTCCAATAGGAATGAAGTACACTGCTGCACCAGATTCCCCTCCATGAACACATCCACCACCTGAAACAAACACACACACACACACACACACACAAACAGGGACTGTACAATGCACAAATCAGGGCCCGTCACACAAGCAGAAATGCAATCAAATTTGTCTTATATATATTGTTGAAGACAAAATAATTAGCCATCATGTGAAACTGAATTTATTTTCAAATATTTCCTAAGTGATGTTTAACATAGAAAACACATTTTCAATACTTTTAATAATTAATTTCTAATAACTGATTTCTTCTGTCTTTGTCATGATGACTGTGTTTAATATTTTACTAGTTATTTTTCAAGATACTAGTATTCAGCTTAAAGTGACATTTAAAGGCTTAACTAGGTTAATTAGGGTAAAGTTAGGGTAATTAGGCAAGTCATTGTATAACAGTGGTTTGTTCTGGAGACAATCCAAAACAAATATTGCTTAAGGGGGATAATAATATTGACCTTAAAATGGGTTTAAAATATTGAAAACTGCTTTTCATCTAGCCGAAATAAAACAAATAAGAAAAATATTATAGGAAATACTGTGAAAAAATCCTTTCTCTGTTAAACATCATTTGGGAAATATATGAAAAAGAAAAAAAAAAACATTCATAGGAGGGTGAATAATTTTAACTTCAACTGTATAGAAATCATTAGATTAACATATACATCATCACTGAAAAAGATTTAATAGTTAAATTCCCTTTTATTAAAGCAAAGTGTGCTGGTTGATGGTGAATGTGTGATGTGTCCAGCAGGTGAATGTTTAGATTTACCTGGCTGATGTTTACCAGCGGCTCTTCATCCTGAACCAGCATCTGAGCGAACTGAAGCCCCTGATCGGGACCGGTCCTCATCACACTCCTTAATAACGTCACCCAGTCTGGAGAATAACCCATCTGCACAAACAACAGCACACCTTTGTCAGATAAAGACTGATAACTGTGCATAAGCTCAAGAATAATTGATGTCCAGCCATTCAAAGGTGCAGTATGTTTGACACCCAGTGGTTGAACTAGGTATTGCACTCCAGTTTCAAAACACACGCAAGCGCAGGTTGCCAGATTGACGACATCAACAGGAGCATGCCTGACGATTGAGCCTAAAGGCTGATTTAAGTCGTGTTGTAAATACAAGCAACGGCACGCGATAGAAGGAATATTTTCCATATTAAAAGGAGTTTTTGTTCTAACCAACACCTGACATTTTATATTTTAGAAAATGCTTCTATTTCTTGCAGCTGAACAACAGGATAAACTGACAATGATCACCTCAGGTACACCTCATGTGCTTTATTCAGTGTTAAATGCTAATAATGTGAGTTTGAATGACATTTTACATTACATTTATTGTCATACTACTGAAAGCAGCAGCAGATAGTTCAAGCAAACACATATCAGTGATTCAGCATCTACATTTAATAATGTTAAAGATGTATTAATTAGATTATAAACCTTACCATTTCGTTGGAGTCCAGTAAGTGCACTATTCTGTGCTTCTGAATGGCTGTATTTAAATTTCTGTCGTGTTTCATCTGGTGCAAACAGCCAAATTGCTGATCACTGCAAATCTCGTCACGTAGCGTGTTGTTAGGACACGGGGTTAAAATGTAACCTGCTCACCTAATGTTTACGTTCATAATATTTATGACTCTCAGTTGTAACACTGTTAGCTGGGCATTGACAATGGTCAACACGTGACAGAAACATTTGCCTTTTTTTAGTACATTGCTAGTCACTAAATCTCACTAGCGTCTTTTTATTTTGGAGTTTTGAGTGTGCAGACTTTTTTTTCAATTATTTAATTATGCAGCACTAGTTTCTCACACATCTCCTCCAAAGCCTTCTGTTGTGTTTTGATGTGATTTTTGATTGTTGTAGCTGTGAAATAACTGAAATCATTCAGCATAGTGATATGGAGCTGTAATGCACTCAAAACCTGCTGGAACTACTTTAGCTGTGTGTTTATCTGAAAATAATGGCACACCTGAGAATGTTCATCATCCAATCAGAATCAAGCAGCATGAGGAGCCATTCCCATTCCATTTCAATGTGCTTCTTTCTCATCTGTGCTCTTTCTATCACTCTTGGTGGATTTAAAGGGCATTTTTTTTACAGAATTTGGGTACCTTCTTGGCATAGAGGATGATCTTCTGGAACTGAGCAGTTTCAGCAAAGCACTGGATGACTTTGGCAGGAACGTTGGCTCGCAGGTAAACACTGAGGGCCAGATTGATGTCAGCCGCTTTCACCAGATCACCCAACTCCTCTGAACACTCCAGCTGCACGGCATCATTGGAAAACATCAACAAAAGGACAGCAAACCCATATATAAATATGAAAAACTTACCAAGTTAAAAATTTAAAACAAAAACAATCAATGAACAACTGTATTTATATTAACTAATCTTTATAAATGCTCATAGTTAGCACAACTTTTATTTTCCATTATCCCTGTTCTCAGAATAACAAATGGTTATTCCACAAGATATTGATATAAATATATATATACGTACAGTACTGTGCAAAACTCCAATTTTTTTTAAAGTTGGTTATTTCTTTTTTTTTTCTGTAGTATGTCAGCTTGAAATATCAACTTACATGTCCAAAAATTATTTTTTTCATTAATTGTAATTGTACAGTGAGATTATTGCCAGTGCTCCACACACACAGAGATCTGATCTGATCATCATCCAGTCTCTGTCATGAAGAAACAGAACAAACTGAGACCTGAAACTCAATCCAGAAGAACTTTGGCAACATCTCCAAGATGCTTCAAAAACCGCCTGCAAAGCTACAGGACAGTTCAAAGTTTTAAGCACTTAAATGCTGTAAAATAAGGACGCTTTCAAAAAAAATTTATAAATACATTTTATTTATCAATTAACTTATATTAACTAAATTAAATCAACATTTGGTATGACCACACATTGCATTTCGAACACTTGGTACACTTGCACATAGTTTTTCAGGAAGCTTTGCAGGTAGGTTTTTTTGAAGCATTTTTTGTTTTTATTTTGCATAAAATAGCAAAAAAAGGTGAGATCTAGACTTACTTACTACTTAATTTTTAATCTGAATAAAAATGTAAAAATCTGTTTAAATATACTTTCTAAACAGAACTATTATTTGCCACATTGTATAAATGCACAGATATATATTCAGTAAACTAATAGGTCATCATAAGTGTTGAAGTGTCCACCTTCTCAGCCTTGAGCCACTTCTCCAGCAGCGGTGTGCGTCCCTGCAGCAGCACCGGCCTGCAGAGCTCCACTGACTCCAGCTGATTGAGCTGCCCGCGGTCCAGCAGAACCCCGAAATACTTCAGCAGAGGAGACGCCTGCACACCCTGAGCCGGCACCGCCTGGAACCTGCGAAGGGTTTCTGCTGTCCGCAAAACACCCTGAGCAGACAGACACAAACAAAACACCATGACACAAACACAGAGGATTCACTGGCAGCCCCTAGCTATTTCTATTCAAAGATGAAATCGTTTATCGGGAAGTAATGATTCTGTTTTCTTTGACTCATTGGATGGAAATGCTGATTTATTCGCAAATGTTTTATGAGATATTACAGTTTTGTGCTCAAGTCTTTGAATCAAAACATAGCTGGTGATTCAGTGTCATTCAGCTTTGATCTGTGTGTGTGTATGTGTGTGCGTGCGTGCGTGCGTGCGTGCGTGCGTGCGTGCGTGTGTGCGTGCGTGCGTGCGTGCGTGTGTGTACCTTTGGAGCCGACGCAGCCACTTTGGCCGCCTCAGTGTAGCTGCCCTGAGAGAAGAGTGTGTTGAACTTGTGTGTCAGCAGCTCCTCTGCTCCAGGTAAATCACTGCGTAACGCCATCCGCAGTGCCAGATCAGCATTCTGGAGGACATTCGTCACGTAATTCACTATGTTCTCCTCCTCCACACACACCGACAGCACCTGAAAACGCACACACATACACACACAC